>JBBPJU010000670.1:0-18984 GCA_038088875.1 Austroboletus festivus
CATTTACCCTATTATCGGACTACCTCGTTCTTTGCCTCATGTGAGGTGCAGCACTAGTGGATCTCGATCTACAGTGCCTCTTCCTTCCCATATATAGGATCTATACCAGAGGGGATCACTATAAATACGGTAGCCACTTGTACTTGTAGCCTCAGCTAGATCTTCGCAATCACAAGTGCAGTATCTGGTTTCCTCAGTGTGAAAGAGTCACTGCAGCGAATTCCCTTAGGACTTCTATTAGTCTTCGCACTACTATCGAGTGTGCACTGCGATAAAGGATCAGACTAGGTGCTACACTTGTCCAGCGTAACATTAGATCTAGCTGAACTATCGCCCCTTGTATCATCAAGAAGGGTACCCATCAAACAAGATTTCTTCCAACAGATTTACCATCCCTGTGGACTCCGACTCGGATCCACAGCCAAGAGATGAACAAGCTGAGGCCATTAGAAACTCCCCAGTTCCTCTGAGAAATCTTCGAATCCCCGGAAGAAGCAGAACTTCTCAGACATCTGATCCACCCATCTCCCATAGACGGACAACGTATCGCTGCCCTTCTGCATCAGAACCCGCACCTCCAGCTGTTACTACAGAGACTATCATTGCCCGAAGGAGTACATCTCCTATATCTGTTGAATTACCACTTGTATCTCCGGATACTTCGAGAAGGGAGCCAGAGTCTCATGAGAGCAGACCACCCACCCCAGAACCGATTCAGGTAGACGTCGAAGAAGAAGACTTTACCCTCGGAATACCAGTACCACCTAGGAAAATGTCCAGTGCAAAAGAACTTCAAGCTGGTTGCCCAGCGGACTTCTCTGGAAAAGCAGAAGATGCCAAATGGTGGATCTTATCAATGTCCGCCTACTTTGTACTAAATGAGGACCTCTATGACATGGAGATGAAGAAAATCTTCACTTGTCTAAACAAAATAAGTAAAGGAAGAGGAAGGATATATGCCGAAGGATGGTATACCAACCATGAAAACAGAACTGAAGAAGAAAAGAAGAAGTACAAGTATGAAAACTTCGCCATCGAATTCTCCAACTCGTTCGTATCAGAAGAATCCCACAAAGATAGTCGAAGGAAACTCACTCAAATGCACATGAAACGAGGCCCATCTACCATGGCCAACCTCCAAGAATACATCCAAGATTTCCAACTCGAAGCCGCCAATTCTAAGGAAAAAAGCGAAGGAGCCTTATGTGAATGGTTCGTCAAAGGACTAAACTTCGACATCTCCTCTCCCATAGTCCTACAAGGAGAACCCGATACCCTGAAATCTTGGATCGACAAATCCTTCACCAGAATGAGACAAATCGAAAGGGAAAGGGACCTTCGAGGAAACCGCCTTTTCTATTCTGGAGGAGGAAGCAATGGAGGAAGAAGCCGTGACCCAAATGCCATGGATGTAGACGTCATCAGACTCTCACCAGTAGAAAAGGCCAAACATATTAGGGAAAACCGATGCTTCATATGCCACCGTGTCGGCTGTTCTACAAGGAAACACCCAAGGGATCGCCCTCAGGGTCAAAATCAGGGAAACAAGGATAACCGAGGAGCACAAACAAAACCTCAGGAAAAAGTCCGAGAGGTTAAAGAAGAACCAAGCGGGGTAGCCAACAAATACGTAAAGAAACTCACAAGCGAAAAGAAGGTTAATCAAGAAGATCTCCTCAGGGTGCTGAAAGAAGTATATGATGAAGAATACACACCAATGGAAGGAGTAGAAGAAATAAAAGAGGAAACTGTCACCAAGGTGGAAGTCCAGTCCACATTCTCTAAAGAAATGATCACTCGAATTGCCAAAGTAAAGGGTTTTTAAGAAGGGGGCGTGCTGTCGTGTCACAACTCCCTAGACTTCCATCTGTACTAGTATCAAATGATCCTGACGCAATCCAAATCCCGATTCTCGTACACAACCTAGATGGAAGAACCACGATCAAAACCAAAGCACTAGTAGACTGTGGAGCAACCAACTGCTTCCTAGACCTATCCTTTGCTAAAAGACATGGACTCCCCTTGGAATGACTCAGACAACCAAGAAATGCCATAAATGCTGACGGAACCAAGAATGCCGGAGGGGAAATACGCTATAAAACCACCATGGAAATAGAAATTGCAAAAAGAAAAGAAAAACGAACATTTCTCATTATCGGATGTGGAAAAACAGACATCATTCTAGGAATGACCTGGTTAAAACAAGTAAACCCAGATATCAACTAGTCCACCAGTCACCTCTCCATTCCAGAAAGAACCCCACCAAGAAAAGATGATACCGAACCACAAAGATATCTAGTGAAATATCTATCTTGCAACCCCACTCACCCTACCGAGGAAGTAGTAATCCAATATTGTGGAGACAAAGAAGATTTCGAAGAAATAAGGAAAACTACCATATCCACAGAACTAGCAATCAACGAGAAGAAAAAGGAGGTGAAACTCCCAGAAAAGTTCAAAAAATATGAAAAAGTATTCTCTGAAGAAGCCACCCATAAAGTACCGCCGTCTCGCCCATATGACCACCGAATAGATCTGGACGACTCTTTTACTCCGAAACGAGCTAAAAACTACCCCCTTAATCCCACCGAAAGTGAAGCATGTAGAAAGTTCTTGGATGAACAACTAGCCGCAGGAAAGATCAAACCATCACAATCCCCCCAAGCCTCCCCTTTCTTCTTTGTAGATAAGAAAGACGGAAAACTTTGCCCATGCCAGGACTACAGATACCTGAACTCCCATACAGTTAAAAATGCCTACCCCCTACTGCTCATATCCGACTTGGTAGACAAAGTCAAAGGGTCAAGGATATTCACAAAAATGGATGTAAGATGGGGATACAATAACGTGCTAATCAAACCAGAGGATAGATGGAAAGCAGCCTTCATCACGCCATTTGGGTTATTCGAACCCACAGTCATGTTCTTTGGCCTCTGTAACTCTCCAGCCACTTTTCAAGCACTAATGGATGATATCTTCGTGGACTATATTGCTCAAGGATGGTTAATCATCTACATGGACGATCTCCTCATCCACTCCCCCTCTCAGGAATTGCAAGACAAACAGACACAGAAAGTTTTACAACGAATGATGGAACACGAACTATACCTCAAATTAGAAAAATGCACCTTTGATGCATCAAAAGTGGACTATCTAGGGATGATCATATCTGAGGATGAACTATCCATGGACCCCACCAAGCTAAAAGCTATCGAAGGATGGCTTCCCCCGACAACAGTAAAAGAAGTAAGATCCTTTTTAGGATTTTGCAACTTCTACAGAAAATTCATCCCCGGATTCTCCGACATCTGTCGACCATTGGTCACCCTCACTACGAAAAGTCAACCCTGGCAATGGACTTCCAAAGAAAACGATGCTTTCCTCACCCTAAAGAAACATTTCCTCAGTCGACCTGTCTTATCTATCCCCGACCCCAAAAAACCATTCTATGTTATGACTGATGCTTCTCTGGGAGCAACAGGAGGAATTCTAATGCAAAAGGACGGCAACGGGGACCTACATCCCTGCGCCTATTGATCGTCCACACTATCCCCAGCAGAAAGAAATTATGATATCTATGACAAAGAACTATTAGGGGTAATCCACACATTAGAAGATTGGCGACACTACCTGAGGGGAACAGAAAATCAAGTTACCATTCTAACCGATCACAAAAATCTATTATATTTCAAAGAACCACGAAAACTCACCTGACGACATGCACGCTGGCAATTGTTTCTACAAGACTATGACTTGACCTTCCATCACATCCCCGGAAAAGACTTATCCCCTGCCGACGCACTATCACGAAAAGACCTCCCATCCACCACTCTAGATAATACTGATCTCCTCCTACTCCCCGATGATCTGTTTATCAGACAAATCGACGTAGCTCTCCAGGAAAAAATTACCATCTCTACCCCATCCAACCCTTTGGTACTAAAAGCACTTCAACACCTTGATGATGGGGTCACCCTTCCTCTACCCCGCTCCTCCCCTCATAATTGGTCATACACCGATGGAAAATTATACTATCAGAAACGCTTGTATGTCCCCGAACCAGCCTGACATCCTCTTGTCCATTCCCTCCATCACTCCCTTGCAGAAGGACACAGCGGCCAGTATAAAACAATCCAATTACTTTCGAAAGACTTTTGGTGGCCTGGAATGTCCTCCTTCGTCCGCCGCTTTATCTCTGGCTGCCCTACTTGCCAAGCTAACAAAGTCATTACTCACCCAACATTACCCCCACTATCCCCCATTCCAACCATGGCAACCCGCCCGTTTCAACATATTTCCGTCGACCTTATCACCGATCTACCTCCTAGCAACGGCTTCGACAGTATTATGGTTGTGGTCGACCATGGCCTTACTCGGGGGGTAATTTTCGCCCCTACCAACAAAACTGTTTCTGCAGAAGGAGTAGCGTCACTCTTCTTCCATCATGTATTCAAAAGATTTGGCCTCCATGACAAATGCATCTCCAACAGAGGCCCTCAATTTGCCTCTGCATTCGCCAGAGAACTTGCCCGTCTACTGGAATATGACGTCGCCCTCTCCACCACTTACCACCCCCAAACTGATGGAGAAACTGAACGAGTAAATCAAGAACTGGAGAACTACCTGAGAATATTCTGCACCAATCAACCCAACAAATGGACAGATCTACTCCCCATCGCAGAATTCCACCATAACTCCACTACCCACTCCGCCACCAAACAAACCCCGTTCTCTGTCATGATGGGCTACGAACCACGTTCTTACCCCCCCCTCGGGAAAACCTTCCTTCCTGCCGCAGAAAACCGTTTGAAAACCCTAGAAAATGCCAGAGACGAAGCCTGAGCCGCCCTTATCTTATCTCAACAAACTATGACGAAGAAAACCCGATCAAACTTTAAACCCTGGAAGATAGGGGATAAAGTTTGGTTATCAAATAAAAACTTAAAAATCCCGTATATCTCCCGAAAGTTAGCTCCCAGAAGAGAAGGACCATTTGAAATTGTTAAGGTTCTTTCCCTGCTCACGTATCAACTGAAGCTACTGCCCACTTGGAAAATCCATGACGTCTTCCACGCTTCTCTTCTTTCCCCATTTACTCAGATGGAGGAGTACGGAACTCCGTTTACCTCACCACCCCCAATGGAGATAGACAATGAAGAAGAATATGAGATTGATCAGATCGTAGCACATAGGGGCCCACCTGCCCGTCGACAATATCTTGTCTGATGGAAAGGATACCCCTCTTCGGAAAACACTTGGGAACCAGAAAGGAACTTTACCAACGCAGACGCTATTCTGAAAAACTATAAAAACCTCCACTCCCTCTAGAAATGCACTCAAAACAACCCTCCTGTCGATTGGACTTCTACCGCTTCACTTTAACCTCCCATAAACTCTCAAAAAAGAACAAAAAGAAACTTCGCCAATTTTTCCATCTCTCTATCTTTGAACCAGGACGACATGTCCATTTCTGTCAAACTCACAAAGAAGAACATGCCTTCTTCTGTACTATCACTTATTGTCCCTATCACACCTCCCCCTGGTGACCTCATCGTGGCATACTCCGATCAAACCCACATTGACCCCCTTTGCGCCAGTCATCCATTCCTCTATAATTCCGTTATTCCCACTTCTTTCCCAGTCAATATGAATGTTTATCTCTCTTCTGTTTCAGACATTTATATCATAGACACTCTCCCGATTTCTGAATGCCACAGACTCTACACCCTCTTCCTCGACACTCCCACCACCCTCGAACATCTCCTCAACCACAATGATCTACGGTTCCCTTCCCCCCTCCTCATGACCGTCTTCTCCTACCAAAGCCTCGCAATGGTCCGCAATGTGGCAGCCACATCACCCGACTTTCCCAACAATGCTACCAATGCCCTTGAAGAGTCAATCGAGCACGTCCTGGATACCCTCCACCACCTTAACTTCGACAGAACCATCGGCTCACTCCCAGCCGTCCCCCTCATCAACCTCGTCGAAAGAATTTTCCAGGACCAGCCCCAAGTTATTAGACTCAGAGGATATCGCTCTGGAAGATATCATAGAAGTATCATCCGAGCTTGCGCTGGGAATTTCGCTAATGCAATTATCACGCCTAACCAGATCCCCCCACTCCCGCGCCATGGCCCTAGCGGAAAGCATCCTCGTTCCGTTACACCATCTTCCACAACATCTTCGGATGGAGAGCGAACCAACCAACTCCCCCTCCCGACCAGACCCCCTCTTATCGAATGAATTGACGACCCTCCCGTCCCTGCTAGACAGCTGGTACCTCGACAGCCTTATCCCGCTCTTCACTGCAGACTCTGCAAGGGAGAGGATCACACTATCAAGTCCTGTCGATCCTACATCTGTCCCCACTGCCACCTCGCTGCTCCAGGACACGGTCCTCACCGATGCCCAGAATGTCCCAGATCCCCAGGGTCGGAGAACGAGGATGGATCTATGGCGTGAATCGGGGTTTCAGCCATACGATGGAGGTAATGTTACGATCCGTGACGGGGATCACCTTGGTCATCGAAAGGACTGTCATTGTACGACTTGTTGGTTATGGATGGGGAATGGTTACAACATCGATGAACTGGATCCCCCACTTGAGGAAGAACCAGCCTGGCCACAGGTTGACGAGTGGATGTAAGAAGTGGGCTGAAAGTTGAGCGATGGACCCCTTTTCTTTTCCATTGATACCCAAAAGCTGAGTTCATCTTTCCACCTCAGTATTGGGGACATTTTAGGTCGTTGATCTACTTCCGATCTTCTATCAACGACCTCTCCGTTGATGTACCTTTATTTCGGTTCTCCTGATGGAGACCACATTGTCTTATCTCTTACCAGTATGTCGGGCATCACCAGCCCCTTTTCATTTACCCTATTATCGGACTACCTCGTTCTTTGCCTCATGTGAGGTGCAGCACTAGTGGATCTCGATCTACAGTGCCTCTTCCTTCCCATATATAGGATCTATACCAGAGGGGATCACTATAAATATGGTAGCCACTTGTACTTGTAGCCTCAGCTAGATCTTCGCAATCACAAGCGCAGTATCTGGTTTCCTCAGTGTGAAAGAGTCACTGCAGCGAATTCCCTTAGGACTTCTATTAGTCTTCACACTACTATCGAGTGTGCGCTGCGATAAAGGATCAGACTAGGTGCTATGCTTGTCCAGTGTAACACTCATCCCAGTCCAGGTTATTATCTGGGAACTCATCAGCCCCCTCACCCCCAGTATTAGGGCCAGGGTCATTGTTATAGAATAGTGGAGGAGATCTCCAACTTCCTACCCAGAGCCGCTGGATGCTCCATCTTTTTCCTCGTTTCCTGCTGATGCTACCATGAATATAGATGAGGAGTTGGGATCTCCCTTAGCATGGGGAGACTCGCTGGAAATCTGGTCAGCTTCCCCGCCATTGCCGGATAACCAGGAGAATGTTCCCCCTGGGGAGGACACGCTGTTTACCTGGGACTTACAGGAGATAGCTGACTACTTAGAGACCTGACAGGACATGTTTCCTTTCTTGTGATTGGTATTCCATTTGACTTCATTTCCTTATTCACCTCCATTGCAGAGACTTCCATTTAGATCTGATCTCTAGGCTGTGTTAGTTTCCTAGGCACCCTTCCTGCTCCACATAGCATCCACCTGCTTAGGAATTACCCTACTTACTTCTACTTCAGATCTACTTACTCCAATTACAGACAAGGAGAAGACTTCTCATGTAAGTGGGGAGGAATCTGCGCTTCATCCCTTTCTTCTTTCTCTTCCAGGAGGAGCTTGTTACGTTACTATCTAATCTTGTCATGGATGCCCTTCCATTTCTCCACCCACTTTGGGGGAGCTCCGTATCCCGAACCCAGAAAGGGTAAGGTTTCCCACCTTACCCCCATCTGTATAAATAGGCACCTTTGTATATGTATAATTCCCTAGTTAGATTCTATGCAATCTTACATGGAGTCAGCTGTATTTTGAAAGGGTGGATCGATTGCCTTTTCTCGAGAGAGTTCTACTGTGACAGGTACTAGCCCTGCACCTCATTGTCATTCACGAATTCGCCACTGCCCAGGAAGCTATTATATCAATCTGCGTACAACACGGTCCTCGCCTTCCTTGGAAAGTAGATCAGATTATCGCTTGAAACCTCAGACTCCACATCCTGTGTTCCATATCAAAAGAATCTAACTCTTCTTCCCATCCCCCTGTTTCATCAGGAAGGGATACCATACATCCACGATTTCGCAACAACCTGGATCCGACGACAAACCCCAACCCCCCTCCCCAACCTCAGAATCTATTCGAAGGACCCCTGTCCCAGCTTCACTTCGAATCCCCCAGAGTAGACAGACTCCTGGAACTTCTCCTATCCCCCACCCCCATCCCCCACAGAATAATACTGAACTTACTCAAGGTTCACCCACATTTACATTACCTACTCTCCCAACTGAGCACACCAGCCGTGCGGCCCCTCCTTTGCAAGTGGACATACCAGTTGTTACAGAACAATGGCAATGGCTGCCCACGCTGGACCCAGAGGTGCTTGATGTGCTGTCTTTTTCTTTTTCTTCAGGACATTTTGCCAGTATGGAAGAGGACTTCTCCAGCTCATTAGCCTGGGGAGATTCACTAGAGACATGGAGTGCCTCTCCTCCTCTACCCGACAACCAGGAGAATGTTCCCCCAGGGAACGAGGAGTGGTTCACTTGGGATGCCCAAGAACTATACGAGTATGTAAGGAGACAAGAGAATATGTTTCCCTTTTGGTTCGAATAACTTTTATTTATTTTCACTGATCTACTTGAATACATTCGATCTATTCCACAGTTACCGCTAGTTACCAGACCACCCTTCCCACTCCACACTGCATCTGCTGGTCTTTGGTATTATCTCCCTTTCCTCCGATAGATCTCATATATCCTTCTTAGATCCTTTAGGAGCTCTTCCCACACTTGTGGGAGAATTCCCATGCACTGCCCTTCCCTTTTATTCCATAGGTAGTGCATGCTGTCAATTACGGTATTTACGACACGATCTCATCTTAGATGGGATCTCGCCTTTTTGGACACTTTCCATTCCTTGCCTTCTCTCATAGGCAAGCTGTATTCTGATATCCCTAAAGGGAATAGATTCCCATCTATCCCCACTTACATATAAATAGTGCCTATGTAACTCTATACTTCCCCAGTTAGATTCTACGCAATCTTACATGGAAATAGCTGTACCTTTAAAGGTGGATCAACACCCCTTTATTGAGAGAGTTTTACTAAGGCATTGCCTTAACCATCGCTTCATCGTCTTCCACCTCACTACTTGGGCCCAAGAGAACATCCTTGCCATGTGCATATGTTATGCCCCAAACCTAGGAAGACTCGACACTCTAGTCGCTCAATGGCTTGGGCTCCATGTCTTGCGTTCCATATCACCAGTACTCCCTCTGGAATTTTCGGGAGGAAGCGCGTCACCCCAGACAGCTATACTCGCAGCTTCCCATCCCACCCCTAGCCACTAGCTCCCAGAATACTTCAGCAGACGTCCCAGTAAACCCACATGAATCTCAGATCCACACATCTGTACCCACCTCGAATCTACAAGCCAAGAAATTGAGAGACTCCAGTCCACAGCCACTGCCCAGTCCAAACTAATTGGAACAATCAACAACCCAGCCCTCCTAGGAATCCCCAGGATAACAGATACTAGGAAACCTGAACTCAAAGCGGCTCTTCCTGATGACTTTTCTGGAAATAACGAGGATGCCCAATGGTGGATCATGGCGATGGCTGAATACTTGGAATTGAATTCCCATATCTACACGGATGACACAAGTAAAGTAATCACAATGCTGAATAAGATGTCCAAAGGGAGAGGATGAGTTTATGCCGAAGGATATTATGCTGCCACAGCAGGAAAAGTGTGACATGATCTACGGGTATAGATCATGGGCACAAGAAATCGTTCAAGTGTTCAGCTATCACTCAACAGTAGACAGGAGACTGATAGAAATCTGGGAAGGTTAAAAGAAGTCTTAACTGCGGCCCTCACTCAGGGGTAGCAGGTTAACCAAATATCATATAGATTAAACGTAGATCTAGTTGGGGAATTACTTTACAAGGCAGTCATATTTATAGGGATAGGGGGAACTGCCACAACCATAATAAGTGGTTGTGAGTAGGTGGGAGACTGTCCTCTGGGTGAAGGGTTATGTAGAGATAAGCATGGGTGGGGGAATTGGAGATTGCACAGGTGTAAGAGTGCAATCGAAAATGGAAAAGAGTCCATAGTGAAATGATAAGAGAAGTAAGAATAAAGTTTGTATGATTCGATCTGGGCATGGATGCATCACATCCATGCAGGATCCGTGGACCACACTGGTGCAGGTTCAGTCTCCTCTAGGTGTAGTGGTGGATTCTGGACATTCCACCACCCAGGGACGAATTCCCCTAGTGGTTCCTCTCCCCAAGTGGCTCCCTTGGCTTCTCCTCCCCAGAAGAGGTGTCATCCGTCCTTGTTCCCTCCATAGGCAGCAGTGGCAATGTTTCCATTCAGCCATGGTCTGTCTCCTTCATGGGGAAAAGGGGTGGCCCTCCTTGGGTAGTTGATATGGTGCATGACAAAAAAAGGAGAAAGATAAGACATGGGATAAGTTTGTGGAAGAATTTATAGCTTCATTCATATCAAAGGAGGAGAAGGCAGATGCCAGAAGAAAAATAGCAAATCTGAAGCAGGACTGAGGAGGATCAACAGCAAAGATGACCCAGAAATACATCCAGGATTTCCAGTTACTTGCCACCAAGTCTGGAGTGAAAGACGAAGGAGCCCTCTGCGAATGGTTTATAAGGGGATTAAACAATGATCTCACAAGAGACATCATTCGGATCAATGAACCAGACACCCTGAAAGGATGGGTAGAAAGTGCTCAAAAACAAGTACGGCAACTGGAACGGATGAGAGACCTCAGTGGAGGGAGATATTTGTACCAAGGGAATGATACTACCCGATTTCTGAAAGACCCTAATGCTATGGACATAGATGCGATATGTCTAACCCCCATTGAAAGAGCTAAGCATGTCTGGGATGGACTATGCTTTATTTGCCACCAAAAGGGATGCTCCACGAGGAACCATAAATACCCCGGATCTAGCAAATCTACAGGCAAGACTTCCAACTCTCCTAGGGAGAGGGTGAGGGGAGTACGGGAAGAACAGCTGCCACTGACTTCCACTACCTATGACGAAACTTTGGAGTATATTCAGAAGGTACTATCCCAAAAGAAAGGGACAAAGGACAAAATATTGTGCGTATTGCAACAGGTCTACAAAGAAGATGAATATGCTGATGAAACTGAAGGGGATGAGGAAGGAAATGAAGAAGAGAGAGTAAACATCCTATCCACTAAGATAATGGAAAGGATAGTGAAGGTGAAGGGTTTTTGAAGGGGAAATGGCGGTCGATGTCCAAATCCCCAAATAGTCCAGACGTTGTATTATCAAAGGAACGAAGGTCAATGCTCATTCCTATTAAAATAAAAACTCCATCTGGAATCATCAACACCGAAGCTCTCATTGACAGCGGAGCAACTGGAAACTTCATCAATGCAAAACATGCTTGACAATGGAAAATTCCACTCTCCCCTATGAACAGACCCCAACATCCAATAAACACCAACAGATCCCATAATGCTGGAGAAGAAATCACCCAACGAGGATTCCTAACCATGACCATAGGAGGAAAGATCTCCCAACGAGGTCTGATGGTTCTAAAGCAAGGAAAGACCTCAATCATTCTAGGAATGACTTGGCTAGCCGAAGAAAATCCCATTATAGATTGGGAAAAAAGAGAAATACTCCCAGTAGACAACAACTATGAAGATGATCAGGCGACATCTCAAAGGTACTTGGTGAGATATATTGCAGAAGATCTCAACAATCTGTCAGAAGATGTAATCATTAGGGAAAGCCTAGATGAGGAAATCAGGAAAACCACCATATCTACTGAAATCGCCTCAAAAGAAACCCAAAAGAAAGTAACCCTCCCCACCAAATACCAGGAATATGCAGAAGTGTTCTTGGAGAAAGCTGCCACAATGTTACCACTGTCACGACACTATGATCACCAAATAAAATTACTGCCCAACTTCACCCCGAAACACGCCAAGAACTACTCACTCAACCCTGAAGAAATCAAAGCTTGTCAGGAGTTCATAGAAGAATACCTGAAGAGCAGAAAGATAACTAAATCCAACTCTCCCCAGGCCTCCCCGTTTTTCTTCATAAAGAAAAAGGATGGCAAATTGTGACTGTGTCAGGACTACAAATACCTTAACTCAATGATGGTAAAGAATGCATACCCCCTTCCCCTGATGGCCAATCTGATCGACAAGGTACACCACTCAAACATCTTCACCAAGATGGATATTCAATGGGGATATAATAATGTATGTATCAAGAAGGAGGATAGATGGAAAGCCACATTCATTACCCCCATGGGGCTCTTTGAGCCCACAGTAATGTTCTTTGAACTGTGCAATTTCCCAGCCACTTTCCAGGCACTCATGGACAATATCTTTGCTGACTACCTGGCTGAAGGATGGCTAATCATCTATATGGATGACCTCCTGATACACTCGAGCAACCAGGCTACCCACCATGAACAGATGAAAAAAGTCCTCGCCCGCCTGGCGAAACACCAACTATACCTGAAACTAGAAAAATGCACCTTCAATGCACCAAAGGTGGACTACTTAGGTATGATCTTACAGGAAGGACACATCGCTATGAACCCAGTAAAACTACGCGCCATTGAAGATTGGCTTCCCCTGAAAACCATCAAGCAAGTCAGATCCTTTTTAGGATTCTGCAACTTTTACAGGAAATTTATACCCAATTTTTTGTAACTAGCTTGCCCACTTGTCACCCTCACCACAAAAGGGAAATGCTGGGAATGGACCCTGACCAAGGATGATGCCTTTCAGGCACTAAAACAGCTATTCCTCTGCTCATCCGTCCTCTGTTATCCTGACCCATCTAAACTGTTCTGGCTAATGACTGACACCTCCCTCACAGCCACGGGAGGGGTCCTTATGCAAAAAGATGGTAACAGAGACCTCCACCCCTGCACCTACAGGTCATCCACATTTTCCCCCACAAAAAGAAATTATGACATATATGACTGCGAACTCCTCACAATCATTGAAGCCCTCCATGACTGGCATCACTATCTCACCAGCACTGCTTTCCTGGTTATAGTGCTCACTGACCACAAAAACCTAACATATTTCAAGCAACTATGGAATCTCTCCTGCCACCACATACGTTGGCAATTGTTCCTTCAAGAATTTGACCTAAAACTGGTCCACACCCCCGGTGGATAAATGGCCCCGGCGGACATGCTCTCCTGCCCAGACATAACCGATATCGATACCTCCCCCATCCAGCTCCTTGATGATGAGGTCTTCATCCGATCTCTGGATACATCACTTTCTGCCAACCTATCTGCCCCTCCCACCGACCCATCAGCCCAGACCATGCTGGCTAACCTCTCCCAGGATTCCCCAGCGCTTCCCCGCACCACTGCCGCTGACTAGGAGATTCAGGATAACACCCTCTGGTATCAGAACCACCTCTATGTCGACAAAACCTTCTGCACACCCCTCACTTATGCAATCCATACTGCCCCTGCCCTAGGTCACCCTGGCTTCTTTCGACTATATAAGTTTATGTTGGAATCTTATTGGTGGCTGGGCATGGCCTGCTTCCTCCATAAATACCTTGCCGGTTGCCCAGTTTGTCAGAAGCATAAGGTTGACACCCACCCAAACCGACCCCCCCTTATCCCTATACTGGCCACAGCCACCCATCCGTTCCAACATCTCTCCATGGACCTCATCACTGACCTGCCCCCCTGCCCCCCTTGGGATGTGATTTTGGTCATAGTGGACCATGGCCTTTCGAAGGGGGCTATTTTCATTCCGACTACTAAAACTGTTACCACCAAGGGTGTCGCCAACCTGTTTTTAGACTGTGTATTTTCCCGTTTTGGCCTCCATGACTCCATAATCTCTGACTGAGGCCCTCAATTCACCAGTGCCTTTGCCAAGGAACTAGCCCAGATGCTACAATATGACCCAAAGCTGTCAACCGCCTACCACCTCCAAACAGATGGGGAAACTGAATGAGTAAACCAGGAACTGGAAACCTATCTATGAATCTACTGCCACAAAAACCCTGAAAACTGGGGGAGAATATTCTCCATAGCCAAATTTGCCCACAACTCCACTACTCATTCTACCACTCAAACTCCCCCATTCAAACTAATGACCAGATTCACACTGCAAGGATTCCCCCACCCTAATAGATCGTTTGTACTGGCTGTCCAACTAACAGTCGAGCAATGGGAATCAGCTTGAAAAGAAGCATCTGCCGCAATTGAGTTCGTCCAAAAAGACTATAACAAACACACCAAAAATGGGAAATACCACCCCTATAAAGCTGGAGACCTTGTATGGCTCTCCACAAAAAACCTAAAGACAAAAGGTGAATTATGAAAACTCCTCCCAAAAAGGAAAGACCCCTTCAAAGTGATATAACCAATAAATAATATAACTTTTGAACTTCTATTACCAAAACAATGGAAAATCCATAATGTATTCCACGCCTTCCTACTATCCCCCTTTCAGCAAACTAACGAATTTGGACTGACTATGGCCGATATCCCCCTTTCACTGGAAGAAGAACCCGAATATGAAATAGAACAAATCCTCTCTCACCAGGGAATGACCAAAAAGCTAACCTATCTCATAAAGTGGCATAACTACCCCCATTTGGAGAATACTTGGGAACCGGAAACTAACTTCACTAATGCTGACAAACTCCTCTCAGCCTATAAAAAGGCCCACTGAATTCCCCATTCGGCATAATGGTTTACCCAACCCAGAATACCTTCCAAGACAAATGGTACAAACACTGGCACATGGAATTCATCCCCACAGAAACTAAAGAGGTGGAATATGAAGGAAAGAAAAGAATAATCAAAGAATGATGAGTCCACTTCCTCAACTCACATCTAAATGAACACTGGTACTACTATACCATCAACTACTGTCCCTACCACTGGCACACAAAGAACCAATACTAATGTCTTCATCACTCCGCATAATGGAAACCCTGGGGACCCTCTAATCCCCCTTCATTTGGCTCATATCCAAGATGTATTTACAGTAGTAGCCCCCCTCACATCCCTCATAAACACCTACAAACTATGTGCCAATATCCGCTCCTCTCGCTCCACCAACTCCCAATCAGAAAATCAATATGTTGGCCCCTTCTCGCTCTCATGCCAACCAGCCCTCACCTCCCAACTTGTCTACCTGGGAGTCCTTATTGGACAATCCCTCCACGACCACAGCTTCAACAACCTGGCAGACGAACTCCCCCTCATCACCACATTCACCATCTTATGGGAACTCATCAGCCCCCTTGAGCCCAGAATCCGGGCCAGAGTTATTAGAAACCATGGACTCATACTCCATCTCTGTGGAGCTTGCTAAAGAACTCCGGGAGCTGATTCACCGCCAGCACTGCTCCTCCAACTTTCAAACACGCCAACAGGCCATGATGGAGGGGATGCTGATCCCTACATCCCTACTGAACCCTCTTCTCCAACCACTCTCCCCACACCTGACCCCGTACTCCCCAGTCCGCTCGAACTGGAGGAACCAGGAGATACTACCCCATGAGCATACAATCATGCCACCGATCCCCCCATCCCAATCATTGTTCCGCTTACTCCACCTAGAACCAACACTTTACAAAGGGTCTCCTCTCCCCCTGCACTCAGAAGAGGCTTACCCCCGCTTTCTAGGAATATCCCTGAGGACGATGACATCAGCACTGACTACCACTGTGATCGGTGCAACTTCGGGCACTCAACTCGATGGTACTGCCCCCATTACATCTGCCCCATCTGCTCCCGCTGGGCACCTGGCCACCCCCCCTACGACTGCCCCTCCCTCACCACCCCATCCTGTTGACAATGCCCTGAGTGCAGGAACCATCACCTCCTTTATTGGAGATGTCCCTTCTATACCTGCCCACACTGCCACGTCGTATCCCCTAATCACACCTATGGCGACTGCCCACTGGCATGACACAGTATGGCGGCTGGAGGAAATAGTGGATGAATGGAATCATCCCCTTTACCCGCAGGAGGAAGGTAATGTTATAGAATGGTGGAGGAGGTCTCCAACTCCCTACCCAGAGCTGCTGGATGCTGTGACGTGATCTACAGGTATAGATTGTGGGCACAAGAAATTGTCCAAGTGTTCAGCTGTCACTCAACAGTAGACAGGAGACTGATAGAAATCCGGGAAGGTTAAGAGAAGTCTTAACTGCAGCCCTCACTCAGGGGTAGCAGGTTAATCAAATACCACATAGATTAAACGTAGATCTAGTTAGTGAGTTACTTTACAAGGCAGTCATATTTATAGGGGTGGGAGAACTGCCACAATCATAATAAGCGATCATGGGTAGATGGGGGACTGTCCTCTGGATAAAGGGTTACATAGAGATAAGCGTAGGTGGGGGAATGTGGGATCGCACAGATGTACAAGTGTGATCATAAAAGGAAAGTAGTCCAATGTGAAATGATAAGAAAGAAGAGTGAAGAAAGTTCATACGATCTGATCTGGACATGGATGCATCACATCCATGCAGGATCCGTGGGCCACTCTGGCACAGATGTGGTCTCCTCTAGGTGTAGTGGCGGAGCTTGGATGTTCCACCACCCTGGGACAAATTCCCCTAGGAGTTCCTCTCCCCAAGTGGCTCCCTCGGCTTCTCCTCCCCAGAAGAGGGGTTGTCCATCTTCGTTCCCTCCATAGGCTGTGGTAGCAATATTCCCATTCAGCCAAGGTCTATCCCCTTCATGAGGGAAAAGGGTGGCTCTCCTCAGGTAGTTGACATGGTGCATGACAGATGCTCCATCTTTTTTCTCGTTTCCTGCTGATGCTACCATGAACATAGATGAGGAGTTGGGATCTCCCTTAGCATGGGGAGACTCGCTGGAAATCTGGTCAGCTTCCCTGCCATTGCCGGACAACCAGGAGAACATTCCCCCTGGGGAGGATGTGCTGTTTACCTGGGACTTATAGGAGATAGCTGACTACTTAGAGACCTGACGGGACATGTTTCCTTTCTTGTGATCGGTATTCCATTTGACTTTATTTCCTTATTCACCTCCATTGTGGAGACTTCCATTTAGATCTGATCTCTAGGCTTTATCAGTTTCCTAGGCACCTTTCCTGCTCCACACGGCATCCACCCACTTAGGAATTACCCTACTTACTTTCACTTCAGATCTACTTACTCCAATTATGGACAAGGAGGAGACTCCTCACATAAGTGGGGAGAAACCCACGCTTCATCCCTTTCTTCTTTCTCTTCTGGGAGGAGCTCATTACATTACTATCTAATCTTGTCATGGACGCCCTTCCATTTCTCCACCCACTTTGGGGGAGCTCCATATCCCGAACCCAGAAAGGGTAAGGTTTCCCACCTTACCCCCATCCATATAAATAGGTGCCTTTGTATACATATAATTCCCTAGTTAGATTCTATGCAATCTTACATGGAGTCAGCTGTACCTTGAAAGGGTGGATTGATTGCCTTTTCTCAAGAGAGTTCTACTGTGACAGGTACTAGCCCTGCACCTCATTGTCATTCACGAATTTGCCGCTGCCCAGGAAGCTATTGTATCAATCTGCGTACAATATGGTCCTTGCCTTCCTTGGGAAGTAGATCGGATTATCGCTCAAAACCTCGGACTCCACGTCCTGCATTCCGTATCAGTCATTAGGAATAGAAGGCTTGTACTCCATCTCATTAGAGCTCATGGAGGAGCTCTGGAACCTACTCCGGCACTGCCATTACTCACCAGAGGAGGATACCTGCCTACAAGCAGGAATGGAGGGGATGCTAATCCCTTCATTCCTACTAACCCCTCTACAACAATCCCATCTCCACCCCCACCCCTCTCTCTGCCTCTTCCCAGTCCATATGAATTGGAGAGGGGAACAGATCCCAACCCCCGAGCTCTCTATCACGACTCTGACCCCACCATCCTGATTGCCTCCCCGGCTACTCCACCTCCAACTGACCTTCTTCAAAGAATCTCCTCTCCTCCAGCTGTCTGATGGGGACTTCCCCCACTCTCCCAAAATATCCCTGAGAATACTGACATCAGCACTGCATTCCACTGTGTACGCTGTAACTACGGACATGCTTCCATATGGGAGTGCCCCCTCACCATCTGCTCCATCTGCTCTTGCCACTCCCCAGGACACCCACTCTACCAGTGCCCTTCCCTCTCCACCCCACTCACCCAGACCTGTCCAGAATGTGGAGGCAGCCACCTCTTATACTGGAGGTGTCCATTCTACACCTGCCCTCACTGCCACATTACCACCCCTGGCCATGCCAACTCCAACTGTCCCTCTGTCCCACCTCATGGATCAAATGGATATGATTATTGATGAGTGGAATCATCCAATCTACCCAGAGGAGAGAGGTAATGTTATGGAATGATGGAGATGGCCTCCTACACTGTACCCAGAGGTGCTGGATGCACCATCTTTTTCTTTCTCTTCAGGACATTTTACTGACATGGAGATGGACTTCTCAAGCTCCTTGGCTTGGGGAGATTCTCTAGATCATTGGGACACCAGCCTGCCACTCCCCAACAACCAAGAGAACATTCCCCCAGGGAATGAGGAGTGGTTTACCTGGGATGCCCAGGAGTTGTATGAGTATGTGACCAGATATGAGAATACTTTTCCCTTTTGGTTTGATTAACCTTTTATTTATTTTCAACAATTCCTCTTTGAATATATTTGATCTACTTCACAGTTACTATTAGTTATCTGATCACCCATATCAACTCCATACTGCATCCACCAATCGAGGTATTGCCTTCTTATCTCTGATAGATCT
>JBBPJU010000671.1:0-18974 GCA_038088875.1 Austroboletus festivus
AGCATTTGTGGATCTCGATCTGCAGTGCCTCTTCCTTTCCACATATAGGATCTATACCTTAGGGGATCACTATAAATACGGTAGCCACTTGTACTTGTAGCCTCAGCTAGATCTTCGCAATCACAAGTGCAGTGTCTAGTTTCCTCAGTGTGAAAGAGTCACTGCAGCAATCCCCTCAGGATTTCTATTAGTCTTCACACTACTATCGAGTGTGTGCTGCGATAAAGGATCAGACTAGGTGCTACGCTTGTCCAGCGTAACACACCTTATTGCCCCTGGGCATGGCCCTCACCAATGTCCAAGCCAACTCCACTTCCCTGGGTCAGAGAACCAGGATGGATCTATGGTGTGAATCAGGGTTTCAGCCATATAGCAGAGATAATGTTATGATCTCTGATAGAGATTATAATATGGAATGCAAGATGTGGAGGCCTAGTCTCTGCACAATGATAAAGTCTGCTCTTCTGAGGCATGGTCTGTATTGAACACAGATGGAAAGGATAAATTGCTGGGCATTGATGAATTTGGTGGATAGAAGGAGGAACAGGGCTAGAACCTGTCATACATGGACTCTCTTGAGAAATGGTAAACTGTCTCCATTTCAAGATACAGCTAGTTTCATATAAGAATGCATAGATTCTAACTGGGGATAACTCTACTATACATGGGTGCTTATATATATAAATGGTAAGGGGTGGGAAAGTTATCCCAAGTTAGGGAATCTCCAACATTGGGGAAACAGTACCTCTCCCAATAGAGATAAGGTTTAATAAAGAAAGAGAAGCATCCATAAAGGGAATTGGAAATAAGGCTATGCACACTGCCATGAACAAAGAAAGGGAAATGGCAGTGTGAGAGAGTTCCCCATTAGTTCGGATCTAAACTCTAACATAGGTATATGAAAGGTTATCCAGGAAAAGAAAAATATCCTATATCAGAGATTAAGAAAGATAAGTAATGCTCACCCTAGCAGATGCTATGAGGAGAAGGATGGGTGGGGTGGCAACTCAAGAGGGGGAAGAAGTCTACAAGATAGGGTAATAATGAAGAAGGGTCAGATGTTCAGAAGAAAGGAAAAGAGTGTCCTCACCTGTTCATGAAGTTCTTGAGATCTTGGCAATCCCAGTCATACCAAACCTCATTCTCCCACAAGGGGGGAATGTTCTCTTAGGGGAAGTCCTCCTGTCCCCAAGCATCTGCATCTCCATTCCACTCCTCAGAGAAATGTGGCTCTACCTCCATGTCTTCTGTGGCAAAGGTAGAAGAAAATGATGGTTGGTCCAATGGTTCTGGATATGGCATGGGGGGGTATCTTCATTGTTCCATAATATTATCTTCCTCCTTCAGATAAAGAGGATGATTCCATTCATCCTCTAGCCTTGCCATCTCCTCCAATGCCTCAGTAAAGGAGACAGTCCTGGACTGCATGGTTGGGGAGGCATAGGTGGCAACTGGGGCATGAGTAGAGGGGGCACTCCCAGTAAGCCTCGTGGAGGCATCCACATGCTGGGCAATGTGGGCTAGGAGTAGTAGAGGGGGTAAGGAGATTGGGGCATCAGTGAATGGGGTGCCCAGGAGCTCTTCATGAATATCCCCCACAGACATAGTAGAGGCAGTCCCAGAGATGGGGGTGGTTATAGTTACACCACTTGCATCAGTAGGCAGTGGAGATGTCATCTTCCTCAGGGATGTTTCAGGAGAGGGGGTGGAGGCCTTAGCAGAGAGCAGGGGGAGAAGAGATCCTTGAAAAGAGGGAGCAATTTCAAGGTGAAGTAGATGGGCCTGGTATCAGGACTGGGGGGTCAGAGAGGTGTTCAGTGGGAGGAGGTGTTGTGATCAATGGTTCCTCCAGTGGATGGAGGAGGACTCGGTATGAACTTGGACTAGGTAAGTCGAAGGAATTAAAATCATTTCCATCAGCACTTGAAGATGGTCCTCTGGGTTCCAATGTTGGTTCTGCTGGAAGACCAAATGTTGAGCTTTCTCTATGATCTCCAGGGGCATGAAGAATGAGCTCCCTGTTTCAGATGACTCTAGAACATAGAATGGGGGAGAGGGTGAAGATGAGCTTGATGATGTGCTTGTTAGTTGGGACAAGAGGGTGGTTGTCAATGATCTGATTGAACCCTCCCTTGTGGAGGGCCTGTTCAAGGAGCATCCCAAGGTGGATGAATTGGGAGGAGAGAAGGGGCTGGTCATGGATGAAGAAGGGGCTGATATGTTGGTGTCCACTGGGGGTGGGAGGAGGTTGAGTGTAAATTGTGGTATAGACTACAATAGCTGAGATGAGGCTCTTTATAGGAGTGAGTTCTATGGAATGGTGTTATCTGTATAGCCAGGCTATGATGTATTGGGAAGACAGCAGATTGTTGTATAGGTAACTTTGCTCCATTTTGGGGATCAAGTTCAGATTGTATTCATCTTTTACTTTTGTGGTTAGAAGGGAGATCATTACATGAGGGGAGTTAGGAAGTCCAAATAGAGAGTTTATAAATTCTTGGTGTGCCAGTGGTAGGGACAGTAGTCGATGTGACAGAAGAACCAATGTTCTCCAATATGTTTATTTAAAAAGTGGACTCTTCTTTCACATATGATGGTTCTGTTTTCTGGATTTTTGTTGATTTTATTGGAGATGAATTCAGTGTGCCAGTGATGGTATCTCTTATCCTGGAAGGTGGGTTGTCAGGGGTAGACCATGATTACTGGAAAGGGAGGTGGTGAGCCTTTTTATAGGTAGTCAAGGTTTCATTGGTGTGGGTGAAGTTCTCCTTGGGTTTCCAGGTATTCTCCAAATCAGGGTAATTTCTCCATTTGACCAGGTATAAAAGCTTATTCAGAGTTCCTTTGTGGGATAAGATTTGTTTGATCTCATATTCTGATTCTTCTTCCAGAGTGATAGGGGTTTTGGTGACAGTTGGATCAAATTTGTTCATCTGCTCAAATGATGTTAGAAGGGAGGCATGGAATACATTGTGGATTTTCTAGTGGCTGGGCAGTTTAAGTTTGAAGGCTACATTATTTATGGATTTTATAACCCTAAAGGGTCCTTCTCATTTCAGGATAAGTTTTTGGAGTTCTCCTTTTGATTTAAGATTTTTGGTGGAGAGCCATACCAGGTCTCCCTTTTTGTATGGGGAGTAGTTCCTTCCTTTGGAGCAGGCATTGTAGTCTTTTTGAATAAATTTGATGGCAGCAGAGGCTTCCTTCCAAGCAGTGCCCCACTGATCCAAAGTGAATTGGACAGCTGGGACAAATGACTTTGTGATATGAGGGAATCCCCTGGATGTAAATCCTGTCATGAGTTTAAATAGTGAGGTCATTGTGGTGGAGTGGATTGTGGAGTTATAAGCAAATTTGGCTATGGGGAGCATCTTGCTTCAGTCTTCTGGGTTTTTGTGACAGTAGATGCAGAAATAGGTCTTGAGTTCCTGGTTTACTCATTTTGTTTCCCTGTCAGTTTGTGAGTGATAGGTGGTGGATAGCTTTGGATCATAGTTGAGTACTCTTGCTAACTCTCTAGTGAACATACTGATGAATTGAGGGCCCCTGTCAGATGTTACAGAGTCATGTAGGTCGAATTTGGGAAATAATCTTTCTATGAATAGATTGGCAATACCATTGGCAGTGACAGTCTTAGTGGTAGGGATAAAAATAGCCCCCTTCAAAAGTCCATGGTCCACTACAACTAATATTGCATCCCAAGGTGGGGACAGGGGTAAGTCAGTGATGAGGTCCATGGAGAGGTGTTGGAACAGTCAGGTGGCAATGGCTGGGATAGGTAGGATGGGGGGTTTGATTGGGTGGATGTCAACCTTCTGTTTTTGGCATACAGGACATCTGGCAAGGTATCTCCATAAAAAGCAGGCCATTCCTGGCCACCAGTAGCTTTCAGCCATGAACTTATAGAGCTGAAAAAAGCCAGGGTGGCCAGTTGTCAGGGTATTGTGGATGGTGTAAGTAAGGGGGGTTCAGTAGGCTTCATCAACATAGAGGTGATTTTGAAACCAGAGAAAGTTATCATGATACTCCCAATCTTCAGGGTTGGAACAAGGAAAGGCAGGCTGGCCCTTGTTGATGTTGAGAAGTGCTTGCATCATGGTAGGGTTGGTATGTGAGGTGGCTAGTTTCTTGGTGAGGGCAATGTTAATACTCCAGATAAATATCTCATTATCAAGGAGTTGCAAGGGGGGTTTTTTGACATCCATGATGTCTGGTCAGGATAGCATATCACCTGGGACCATATGGCCTCTGAAGGTGTGTACCAACTTCAGATCATAGTCCTGAAGGAAGAGCTGCCAATGGGCATGGCAGCAGGAGAGATGGCAGGATTCTTTGAAATAGGTGAGGTTTTTGTGATTGGTGAGAATGGTGATGGGGAATCTCATGCCAGTAAGATAATGTCACCAGTCCTGGGGTGCAAGGATTATGGCCAGCAGTTCCCAGTCATGGATATCATAGTTCTATTCCATGGGGGAGAAGGTGGAGGATCAGTAAGCACATGGGTGTAGGTTGCTGTTCCTGTCTTTCTGCATCAGTACACCCACAGCAGTGGCCAGAGAGGCATCAGTCATACTGTAAGCCAAAATGGCTTTTCTGAATTGGGGTAGCAGAGGATGGGGGTACAAAGGAATAGCCTTTTTAGGCTGTGGAAGGTGTTGTCCTCAGTGGGGGTCCATTCCCAATGTTTTCCTTTTGAAGTTAGGGCAGTGAGTGGTTGGGCAAGTTGGGAAAAGTTCAGTATGAACTTCCTATAGAAATTGCAAAAGCCCAAAAACAACTGTCACACATCATGTGGACTACACATCGACACCCCTTTTCCTTCTGAAGGAGACAGACCATGGCTCAATGCCAACATCACAACGATTGCCTATGGAGGGAATGATGATGGAAGACACCAGTTTTGGGGAGGAGAACCAGAAGGAGCTACATGGAGAGAGGAGCCTCTAGGATACTTAACCCCAGGATGGTGGAATATATAAGCCCCACCTGTCCCACTGAAGGAGATGGAACCCACACCTGAGTGGCCCACCAATCCTGCATGGATTTGATACATCCATGCCTGAGTAGAGTCATATGCCCCCCCCCTTTCTTCATTTCTTTATCTCTTATCTTTGGACACTATTTCCCTTTCGATCGCACCCTTACACTGGTGCAATCTTACCTTCCCCCATCTATGTCTTATCTATGTAACCCTTTATCCAAGTGGACAGTTTTCCTATTACCCATGATTGCTTCTTATAATCATGGCAGTGTTCCTTCCCCCCTATAAATACAACTGCCCTGTATAGTAGCTCCTTAACTAAATCTACATTTAATCTACATTTAATCTGTATGGTATTTGGTTCCCTGCTATCCCTGAGTGAGGGCCACAGTACAAGACTTACCAAAACCCTACTGGACTTCTATCAGTCTCCTGTCTACTGTTGAGTGACAGCTGAACACTAGGGATCCTTTGTGTCCAAGATCTATATACATAGATCACATTACAACAACTGTACTTGTTTGACAGTTCTTGGAGCTTTCCAGTCTTCTATAGCCTTCAGCTTGACTGGGTCCATAGTAATATTTCCTTCTTTGAGTATTATCCCCAAGTATTCAACTGTGGGGGCATTAAATGTGCACTTTTCCAGTTTCAGGAAAAGTTGGTGCTCAGCCAACCTGGTGAGCACTTTCTTGGTTCATTTGTGGTGGGTTTTCTGGTCTGCTGAGTGAATCAGTAAGTTGTCCATGTAGATTATCAGCCATTCTTCAGTGAGGTAGTCTGCAAATATGTCATCCATAAGGGCTTGGAATGTGGCAGGGAAGTTGCATAGTCTGAAGAACATAATAGTGGATTCGAACAGATCCATTAGCATGATAAATGCTGCTTTCCACCAATCCCCTTTGGCAATCCTAATGTTGTTATATCCCCACCTAATGTCCATCTTGGTGAAGATTTTGAAATACTGAACTTTATCAATGAGATTGGCAGTGAGAGAAAGGGGGTAGGCATTCTTTACTGTCATGGAGTTGAGATAGCAGTAGTCTTGGCAAGGGCACAGTTTTCCTTCTTTTTGACAAAGAAGAAGGGGGCAGCTTGTGGTGATGATGACTAAGTTATCTTGCCACTTTTTAGGTGCTCATCTATGAACTCCTGGCAGGCTTTAGTTTCTTCTGGATTAAGTGAGTAGTTTTTGGTGCATCATGGGATGAACTCTGATGTGAGTTTGATCTTGTGGTCATATGACCTTTTTGGAGGTAGAGTGATGGTGGCCTTCTTGGAGAAGACCTCCACATACTCTCTATATTCTGAGGGGAGTTCCTTCTTTTCCTGTTTCTGCAGGCTGGTGATCTCCATAGAGACTGTGGTCTTTCTAATCAGTTCCTTGTCTTTTCCTGATGATGACTTCCTCTGAAGGATTATCCAAATCCTCAGCAATGTACTTGGCTAGGTATTGTTGAGCCACCTGTAAGTTGTGCTCCTCATTGTTTTTGGTGACCAGCAGGAGTTCTCATTTCTCCCAGTCTACTATAGGATTTTCTTCTGCAAGCCAGGCCATTCCTAGAATGATGGAGGTCTTTCCTTGCCCTAGTACCATGAGGCTTCTTTGGCAGGTTTGTTTACCAATCATCATAGTTAAAAATCCTCACTGGGTGATACTTCCTCCAGTGTTATGGGATCCATCTGCATTTATGGCATGCTTTGGCTCTTTGAGCTTTGTGAGGGGGATTTTCCATTTCCATGCATACCATACACTAATAAAGTTTCCAGTCACCCCACTGTCAATCAGGGCTTCTGTGTTGATGATTCCAGATGTTGTGCAGATCTTTACTGGAATAAGCATAGATCAGTGTTCCTTTGAGTATATTACATCTGGTGAACTATCTGGGGATTTGGACATCAACCGCCTCATCCCCTTTAAAAACCCTTTACTTTAGCAATCCTTTCAAGAATGGCAGTTGAAAGAATGTTGACATGCTTATCATTGTGGATTTCCTCCTTTTTGTTATCCTCCTCTGCATTGGACTCTTTGTCATCAGCATACTTGTAATCTTTGTAGACTTGCTGCAAGACATGAAGGATCTCTCTATTAGTACCCTTCCTCCCCACAAGTATCTTCCTGATGTACTCCAAGGTCTTGTCTTGCTATGGAGTGCCCTGTGTTTCCTCCCTTACTTCTCTCACCCTCTCTCTTGATGGAGAGTCAGAGGCCTTCCCTGTTGGCCTGTCAGAGCTGGGGCACTTATGGTTCCTAGTAAAGCATCCCTTCTTGTGACAAATAAAGCAAAGGCTGTCCTGGACATGCCTTGCTTGTTCAACAGGTGTGAGATGTATTGCATCTACATCCATGGCATTAGGGTCATGTGGAGAACATCCTGTATCTATACCCTGGTATGCATATCTCCCTCCACTGAGGTCTCATATCTGTTCGAGCTGTCTGACTTGCTTCTGCATGCTTTCAATCCAACCCACTAGGGTGGTTGATTCATTGATTCAGATAATGTCTCTGGCCATGTCATTGTTTAGCCCACAAACAAACCATTCACATAGGGCACCTTTATCTTTGACTCCTGACTTGGTAGCAAACAGCTGGAAATCCTGGATATATTTCTGGGTACTTTTTGCAGTTGATCCTCCCTTCTCTTATCTGAGGTTTCCAATTTTTCTTCAGGCATCAGCCTTTTCTTCCTTAGATATGAACAAGGCAATAAATTTTTTGGCAAATTTCTTTCATGTCTTCTCCTTTTCTTCTCTTGTAAGGGCAGCAGCATAGTATGCTTTGGCGTACACTCTTTCTCTTCCCTTTAACATCTTGTTGAGTGCAGTGATGACCCAACTGGCATCATCAGAATATATGTGGGTGTTAACCCTGAAGTAGTTTCCTAGCACAAATATTCACCACTGGGCATCTTTGTTATTTCCTGAAAAGTCTGCTGGTAGGGCAGCTTTTATCTTGGGCAGCTTTTCTAAATCTGACATTGCTGGTCTCCTTTCTGCAGGTAATCCTAATGAGAAGTCTTCTTCAACCTCCATGGTGGTTAGTTGTTGTTGGGTGGCAAGGGACTGCTGGGCAGCTTCAGTAGCTTGTTCCATAGATTTGATATAGAAATGGATATGCAGGTCAGTGATTCATGGGGAACAAGGGGATTGGCTGCTAAAGTATTCTGGGAGTGAGTGGCCAGGGGTGGAATGGGGAGCTGCGAAAACAGCTATCTGGAGTGTTGATCCTCATCTTGAAAATGTTTCAGGGAGTACTGGTAGATCCATTTGAACAGAAGGGATCTGGCATCAGGTATGCTCAACTGGAAGAGAAGATAGTTTAAATGAGGTTGATCCATGAGTAACTTGAGGAGTGCTCAGTGAGGCATAGGTATAGGGGAGAGTAGTAGCTCCAGGAGTTGGTCTGCTCTGAGAGTGTATCTGGAATAGGGGTCCCTCAAATAGTCTGATTGATGGAGGAGAAGGGAGTGGGGTCTTCTTCTGATCCAGATTGGGTCACAATCTTGGCAGTAAAGTTTCCCTTCCTGATGAAACAGGGGGATTGGAGATAGAGTTAGAATCTTTTGATACAGAACACAAGACATGGAGGCCTAGTCTCTGCATAATAATAGAGTCTGCTCTTCTGAGGCATGGTCCATATTGGACACAGGTGGAAAGGATAGATTGCTAGGCATTGACAAATTCAGTGGATAGAAGGAGGTATAGGGCTAGAATCTGTCACACATGGACTCTCTCAAGAAATGGTAAACTGTCCACCATTTCAAGGTACAGCTAGTTCCATATAAGAATGCATAGATTCTAACTAGGGATAACTCTACTATATATGGGTGCTTATATACATAAATGGTAAGGGGTGGGAAAGTTATCCCAAGTTAGGGAATCCCCAACATTGGGGAAATAGTGCCTCTCCTAATAGGGATAAGATTCAATAAAGAAAGAGAAGCATCCATAAAGGGAATTGAAAATAAGACTGCATGCACTGCCATGAACAAAGAAAGGAAAATGGCAGTGCAAGAGAGATCCCCATTAGTTCAGATCTGAACTCTAATATAGGTATATGAAAGGTTATCCAAGAAAGGAAAGATATCCTATATCAGAAATATGGACGAGAAAGATAAGTAATGCTCACCCTGGCAGATGCTGTGAGGAGAAGGATGGATGAGGTGGCAACTCAAGAGGGGGAAGAAGTCTATAAGATAGGGTAATTATGAAGAAGGGTCAGACATTCAGAAGAAAGAAAAAGAGTATCCTCACCTATCCATAAAGTCCTTGAGATCTTGGTGATTTTAGTCATATCAGACTTCATTCTTCCATAAGGGGGAATATTCTCTTGGGAAAAGTCCTTCTATCTCCAAGCATCTGCATCTCCATTCCACTCCTCAGAGAAACACAGCTCTACCTCCATGTCTTCCATGGCGAAGGTAGAAGAAAAAGATGGTTGGTCCAGCAGTTCCAGGTATGGTGTGGGGGGGCATCTCCATCATTTCATAACAGATTATCTTGGTCACAGAAAGGATTGTTTCTGCAACACTTGTTGGTTGTGGATGGAGAATGGTTATGATGTGGATGAGTTGGATCCACCACCTGAGGAGAAACCAGTATAGCCTACCACCAATGAGTGGATGGACTAGTGGGTGAAAAGTTATTTGGCAAATTCCTTATTTTTCATTCTGATACCCAAAAGCTAAGTTCCTATTTCTGCCTTAGTATTGGGGACATTTTAGGTCATTGATCTTTTTTAGATCTTCCATCAATAACCTCCTCTTGATGTACCAGTATTCCAGCTCTCCTGATAGATGCCTTATGTTCTTATCTTCCATTTCTCCTGTCCGGTATGTTGGACATAACCAGCCCCTTTTTCATTTACCTTATCTTTGGACTACCTCATTTCCTTGCCTCATATGAGATATAGCATTTATGTGAAATAACCTAAAAGAGTTGTATCTTTAACCAACCAACCAGAGCTACTATCAGCCACCAGAGCTATAGAGATTAGGAGGGAGGAGTTCTATGTATCCTCGGCTTGTGAGGACCTACTTCTTAGGTAACTCTTAGAGGGGAAACTCCAAGAGAACAGAACTGGGGATACCAGTGCTGCTTCCTGGGCTTTATATACTATCCTACTGTATGTACATGTTTGGCTCTACCTAAACAGGAACAACCAATAGGAATACTCTAAAGTATTAAGATATTCGTGAATACCTGTAGATTTTAAGATATATCAATACAATAAAAAGAAATAAAAGTGGCACCACTTGTGGCAGCCAATCATAAGGGTTTGATAATAAATATCAAATGGGGCCTGTGCATACCAGTACAAGGCAATGCATATACCCTATACCCATCTAGAGTCAAGGTGAGTCATAGATAAGATGAATCATATCCACCAATAGGGATAGATCCTGAATATGAAATATAAAAGGAAATGAAAAGCATATATTTACCGGCAGGTATAGATAAGAACTTTGAAGTAGAAGCCTGCGGTAATTAAATACTTGAGGTGTATGCATGTTCAACATGCGTCTTCAATGAGGATAGAAGCAGTCAATGCTTCTGTGAAAGGGATGTGGCAGCATGCTGCACACATGAGGCATAGGTGAGGTAAACATGTGGTCAACACATGTTGTGGCTTTGCATAATTGGGATCGTTAGAGGGATCCCCCTTCTAAGGATAAATATGGTAAGTACTTTCCACAAATGCGGAAAAGCACTAAGTCTTGAGTATTAAGGATTGACTAGCAATCCATAGTGCTTAGAGTATGTCTTGAAGTTAAATAGATGTGAAAGAAATGCATAATGCATGTGACCGGCAAATGACCATGAGAGTGTCTTGATAAATAAGAAAAGTGAAGGCTTGGAAAAGTGCCATCATAACATTATGGATCTCAATCCAATAGTGTCTCTTCCTATATTCAGAAATACCTAGTGAGATAGCAGGTTTGCACCCACAGAACATCACTATAAATATGGTAGCCCTTTGTATATGTAGCCTCAGCTAGATCTATATAATCACAAGTGTGGTATCTAGTTTCCTCAGTGTAAAAGAGTCACTGCAGCAATCTTATCCATTAAAACTCTATTAGTCTTCATGCTACTATTGAGTGCACACTGCAATAAAGGATCAGACTAGGTGTCATGCTTGTCCAGCATAACAATCTCCAGTTTAATGGTCTTAGAGAATTCCCTCTCTAAAGACCTGAAGTAAAAAGCATAAGAGTTCCTTCCCTCTAAACTCTATAGCTTTGATAGCTGATAGTGGCTTTGGTTGGTTGGTTAAAATTACAACTCTCAAGAGGTTGTTTTAGATATATATGACTATAAACTTCTCACTGTCATTTGTGCCCTTAAAGCATGGCAACATTATCTTTCATGTTTTTCTTTTCCAATACAGGTTTTTACATATTATAAAAATCTTCTCTATTTAAAGCAACCCCAGAATCTTAATCAATAACAAGCCCAGTGGCTTCTCAACCTTGCTGACTATGATCTGAAAATTATCCATATCCTCAGCTCTCTCCTCTCAGGCCCCACTGCCCTCTCTTGATGCTCTGATCATTGCCCTGATGATTCAATGGACAACTCCTCAGTTATACTATTACTGCCATCTCTCTTTGTCAACCTGATTGACACAACTCTCCATACCAGCATTATTTCTTGCTCTTCCTCTGATCTTCTTATTTGATATACTCTCTAAGGATTGTCTAACTCTCCATCAGCCTTATATATATGCCTGCCTTACTGATTGGAAATTCACAGATGACATTCTTATTTTCTGAAATAGGATATATGTTTTACTTGACCTTTGTCATGATATTGTTTTATGCTGTCATAATCACCCTATTGCTGGTCACTCTGATTATTTAAAAACTTGTCAACTGATTATGGCTGATTACTGGTGGCCTAGTCTTGCTCAGTATGTTTATAGTATATTGCTAGCAAATAAATCCAATATTCATCCAATATCTTCACCCCTTGCTCCTATATGTTTCTCTTGCACCCATCCATTTCAGCAGATTTCCTATGATCTTATAACAGATTTATCTCTTTTCTCCAGGTTTAATTCTTTGTTGATTATAATTAACCATGGGCTTACAAAGGGGGTAATTCTCTGCCCTACAAAGAAAACAATCACAGCAAAAGGAATTACCACTCTCTTTTATCACAAGGTTTATAAATGGTTTGGGCTCTATGAAAAGATTATCTCAGATAAAGGCCCACAGTTTGCACCATCTTTTGCCAAAGAACTTAGACAACTCCTAGGTTACAATTTAGCCCTCTCCACCACCTATCACCTGCAAATCAATAGTGAAATGGAACAAGTCAACCAGGAGGTTGAGATATATCTTCACATTGTATATGGAAATCATCCATTGACTTGGGCTAATCACATCTCCACAGCCAAATTCACTCACAATCATCATCTTCATTCTGTTACTGGCAAATTGCTATTTTACTTCATAATAGGCTATGAACCTCTTGCTCTCCCTTTGATATTCCCAGATAGTAAAGTCTTTGCAGTTATAAAATGAATCAAGGGACTTATTGCAGCATAAGAAAAGATCCTGGCAGCTCATGAATCAGCCAGACAAACTATGGCTGCCTAATCTAGGAAGTCTTTTATGCTATTCATTAAAGGAGATAAGGTTTGGCTAGAAGCCCATAATTTGAAATAGAATATAGATAATCCAAAATTTGTGCCCAAAAAAGAAGGACCTTTTACTGTTGCTTAGATGCTATCTTCCATTACTTACCACTTACACCTTCCCAGCACCTGGAAGATTCACCCTGTTTTCCATGCTTCTCTTTTTATATCCTATCAAGAAAATACCATTTATTAAACAGACTCTATTATATCTAATAATGGGATACAAATCCAGGGTCTATCCTCCAATTGGAAAAACCTTTAACCCCACTCTGAAGAAACTATTATGATCTATTTGGGAGTATACTTTTCCTCACTTATAATTAACATATACATTTACTATTGACCAAGTCTTTCAGTTCTACTTCAGTAATTCTATTAAAATAAGCCTGATTCTTCTTTAGACTTGGTCAGCACTGCTTACCTTTGCTTATTCATTCATGTTTAGTCATCAGCCCTACCTTTGGTCCAATAATCTGGTACATTTTAGTCATCAATGAGTCATTCACCTTACTTTCTAACTCATTGACATTCTTTGATATTCTATAACATTCCTACAATTCATCTATAAACAGCCTCATTTCCATTCAAGGCAGTATCTTATGCACTGCCTCTCATTTCTATCCAGTATATAAGATTGTCACTCTGCTGCCATATACTTTAGTCTAGTTCTATCTTGCAATCACCTACTTGGTGCTTACTCCCACTTGTCAGACTTCCTTGAGTTCTCTTCCTTAGGGTCTCACTTGACAACTAGTCTTTGTCCTACTATTGAGTGGATGCTCCTTGATCTTTTAAACTTATCAAGTGCATTACAAACAGCACTCTCCTAAAACAGAATAATGGAACTTTGCCTATACAAGGTCTATGCTTGAACCTATTCAGTCCAAGCATAACAGAAACACTTACAGATGTTAAACTACACATGAGATGAAGCTCAAGCAGCCATCACCATAGCATAACAATTCTCCCATACATTTCCTAAGTTTAGATCATAGAAGAAAAATAATAAAATATGGCTCTCAAATAAAAATCTTAAAATCTCCTATCTGTTAAAGAAACTCAGTCCAAAAAGGGAAGAACCCTTCACTATCATGAAAATACTCTCACCAGTAATATATCAATTAGATTTACCTCCAAACTGAAAAATTCATAATGTATTTCATGTGTTATGATTCATCCCTGGAGCATAGCTGAGTAGCATCTGGACTACTCTTTTCCATGATACCTTCTACTTTGACTTACTTATACCATTCCCTAGATGAGTCCACTTGCATTCTATGTAGATATGCTCCGTTTCTCCAACTTATCTAGTCCCTGTTATTTCTGCTTACCTGATTTCTCTCTGTCATAGACTTTCCCTTTGATCCGATTACACCTTGTATATTTGTTATGAATGAGTCATTCCTTATCTCTTATCTTTGTTCAACCCTTGACCCTTCTGACTCATCCATTTCCTTTATATCTTGGCTTATCTGTTCTCCCTGTTTATCAGTGACTCAGCCCCTGATCTCAGATCGCTTTTCATTCTTCTGGCTAAGTCAACACTTCTTTGATATTCCACCACATTCTTGGACATTCTGATGATTTGTCATTCTGACTCATCATCAGCACCCTTTACCCCATTTCCTTTCTTGTACTACACAGCCGCTTCCCCTGATCACTACATATAGTGGCTCCCTTGTATAGTAGAACCCCATCTTAGACCTCTCTTCATAATTCCCTATTACCTCCTGCCATAACCCCTCGATACCTTCTGTACCCTCTACTTCTATGAATCTATCATCTATTTTGCATCCTTCATTGTCTGCCCAACACCCAATGATCATTTCAACTAGAACCTTTGATCCTTCAGTGATCCTCCTGAATCATTGTCTCACTGAAGTCCTCTCTACCCTGAGTATTGGTGATGTCCCTCTGTCAAACCTCCCTTCATCCCATCACCAATCCCCTTGCCTACTGACAGCTCTTCTTCACTCTGATCTCTTGCCACTCAGCCATCCCTTTGACAGTACTCTAGTAGTACATCCTACCTCCTCAAGTCCTATGGCAATATTTATCACTTCTCTCTGATCTCTGATGATGCCCTCTACATCCCTCATCCATCACCATTCCCTTTCCACGTCCACCTCCTAGAACTTATCTTTGCCCTCCCTTTCCTTCATCACCTCTGCTCTCAGTATAGGGATACAAGGGCTATGCTTGGATCTACCCGGTACAAGCATAACACTGTGCTTCTCTTCTTTCTCCATTTATTCAAAATGAAAAACATAGTGTCATGAATACCCCACCACTCTCTGACATTATAAATAACAAGGAGGAATATGAGATTGAGGATATCACAAACCACAGGGGATATTCAGGACAAAGATCCTATTTAGTCAAGTGGAAAGGATACTCAACCTTGGAAAATGCCTAGGATTCTGAAAGCAACTTCACCAACACCAACAAGACTCTCTTAGCATATAAAAAGAAACACCACCTCTGACTATGGATGGAAAACAATCCACCATTTGAATCTCCTTCTATCAATTCTCACTAAAACAAGAAAAGCCCACAAAGCATACCAGAAATCTTTCTTCTATCTCTATTTTTGTTCCTGGACACTGAAAACATTTCATCTGAGAACATATCAAGATCCACTTGTATTTCTGTAAAATTTCCCACTGTTCTTATCACCACCCCTATTAAATTTCCACCATTCCCACTCTTTTCAATCATGCTCTTCCCCTTTGGGTACCCTATGGATGTCTGCCTCTTTCAATTTTAATTACCATTTTCTTCAAAATATACCTAGGGATCAAACTTTACTCTGACAATTCCATTTTCACCATTCACACCACTCTTCAACCCTTTATTTATGTTCCTTATCCTCACCCTGGTCAAAGATATCTTCAACCTCCAGATCCTTTCCCCCTTCTATAGAAGAATCATATACACTGCCATCCTTGATGACCCCCAAGGACTCATGCTCCTGAAAGCCAACTTAGAACTACAAAAATTCTCCTCCATCATCCTACTTATAGAGACCTATCAAAGCTATATCTCCACTCAACTCCTCATCAAAGAGAATGGCCTGAAGAACATCACTGAGGTGATCACAGAAAATTTGCACATGGCTGAAGCACAAATTCTTGATGTATTGCATTTCTGCAAAATTGGCTATTTTATCAAATGACTTTCCATCTCCACTTTCTTCCCAAGGCTCTATGAAATCTACCTCCAATTACCAAAAGGTATGGGACAGCAAGGATTTGTCAGTCTTGAACTTGCAAGACAGTTTGCCTTTTTTAATAGCAGTAGTTTTCTGTTTGAGACTAGCCCAGATAGATGGACTGCTGGAGAATTAGGAACTGGTGAGGAGCAAGAGAATCTTCTTCCCATCCTAGTTTATATTAGACTCTCTCTTACAGAAATTAAGGTTACATTGCAACCAGAGGAATCTGATGGAGAAGAAAACCCCTCAGTTCTCCTAGTGCTCCCTTCCACCCTGTCCCCCAACCCTGTATCCAGACAATAAAGTCCTCAGTGACCCCAGTGATCTCACTGATCTCTCACTGCCAGAATCCTCCATCAACCTATTAATGTCTCCCCAGACTCCCCCACCATCACTCACACATATTAATGCCATCAGTGTGAAAGTCCCCAACATCTCTGACCCACCACCCCAACTACACCTGTCCATTCTGCAAATGCAACACCCCAGAACATCCCCAACATCTCTGCCCTGCATGCCACCAGAGTGATCCTACCCTCACTTATGTAGGATGGATTGGGATGAAGTCAATGAGGTCCATTGACCTTATCAGAGGGGTAATGTCATATTTTTGCCCTCATTTCCTCAAAGGGCTACTCCTTTCCCTACAGAAGAAGACAGACTGTGACTAAATGCCAACATTACCATGGCAGCATATGGAGTGAACTTAGAATGCCCATTTTAATTCTGGAATAGGAAGGCCACAGGAGCAACCTGGGACAATGAACCTCTAGGACATAACAATCCAGGATGGTAGAATATACAGGCAACCCCTGTACACTTGGAGGAGATAATACCTCCACTAGTCTGAAATACTGATCTAGCATGGATATGATGCATTCATGGCCTGGGCATAGGGAAGTTTTCTTATCTTTCTTATCTTTGATCATCCCTAGTACTTAATCAAAGTTTTACCTTTTTTATTTCAAATCACAAACATTATTTCCTTTTTTAGTGATACTCCTTTTATCTATATCACTACTCCTTTCTCCACCATTTCCATTTCTTGTACATGAGCAAACAGTCTCCCTTCTATCCATGATTACCTGTTATGATTATAATAGTGTTTCCTCCCCTATAAATACAACTGCCTTATATAGTAGAACTCTAACTAGATCTACATTTAATCTATGAGGTATTTGGTTATACCTGCCATCCCTGAGTGAGATCCACAGTCAAAGACTTATTCAAACCATCTGTCATATCCCATGCAACTCTGCTTCTCTAGTTGCAACTCCTTAGCAACTCCAGTGTAATTTTCCTTTATTTTGTAGATATCTGATCTGGACTTATACTCATTATGTTTCCTTGTCATCTCTGATTATTTACATTTCTGATTATCCTCTAGACCCATACTAATTGATTGCTAAGAGGCATTGCCTCAAGGCAATGCTTCAGTACAACTCCACCTCTAACTCTGTAGTCTCTTAGTAATCCATCTCCTGTATATATACACTCTGTACTTTCAACTGATATCTCAGCTGGAATATCAACTTACATTTAATATACATTATCCCTTTGATACTCAATGTACTTGACTCCTGTCTTGCTCCTTCACACTCCTTCACTTTGACTGAGCTGGACAATCCTCATCCTACTCATCTCCCTTTGCTCTGAGCCTTGACAGCTCTACTCTGATCTTCTGGCCATATTCCAACCCCTCTGAAATTCAGGACATCAGACTTAGTATAAGGGCACACCATATAAGGTGAAGCCAAGTCCTGTTTGACCACTTATAACTCCAGGCCTCTAGAGTTACTATTGGAGTATGTCATAGCTAGTTTAACACCATCCTGAACTTCTATTAGTCTCCTGTCTACTGTTGAGTAACAGCTATAAACTTAGGCTTATCTTTGTATCTTGGATCTATATTCATAGATCACATCACAGATATAGTGTATACTCCATATAAGGTTGTATAGAATTTATCTAAGGTTCTACTATACATGGACAGCTTCTTATATAGGGATTGATCCACTTAGATAATCCTATTTCACAGATCAAAAGGAGGTTGACTAACTATAAAAAAAAGTCAGGAGAAGAATAGGCTATCCAAAATGGGATAAAGTTCAATATACTGCCTGCACTGCCTATGGATAAAAATAAAAGGGCAGTATAGATAGGCTTCCTATTGATTTAAGTCTGAATCTAAATGTAAGGTTATGGAATTTATTGTAAAAGTAAAAGTCTATCCTTTTGATAGAGAAGTGTGGAAAAAATGAAAAGGGTAAGGATCACCCCCAGTTATATGCTGTGTGAAGAAAGGAGAAATGGGGGGCCACTAAACAGACTAAGTAAGTTCTCCATCAGAGTAGGAAAAGCAATTCTTCAGAAAAACAGAATAATGTTCCCCTCCAGTTCATAAAGTCATGTAGCTCCTGAGTGTTCCAATCATATCCTATCTTGTTCTTCCAGAACAGTGGAATATTCTCTATTGGTATGTCTTTTATTCTCTAGGCATCTGGGTCTTCATTCCATACTTTTCCAAATTGTATTTCTATCTCCATATTCCCCTAGGCAAATACTGTATGAAGGAAAAATTCAGCTGGTCCAACTCCTTGGGGTAAGGAATAGGGGGGCATCTCCATTATTCTATAATAAAATCTGGAACTTTTTCCCTCTTCTCTTTTATGAATGGTTTCTCCTCTCACAATTCTCTTTGTATTGTAATAGTTTCCCCATATTTCAGAAAGAGACAGGATTTCCATTCTATTTCCATTTACCTATGAATACCACAACCTTGTATAATAAATCTTTAGCTAAACTCTACATAATTTTATGTGAAGTCAGACAGCATACTTTTGAAAGATGGACAGTTTACCTTTTCTTAAGAAAGTTCTATTATGATAATATCTTGTATATAAGTAGATCCTCAATAGTCAAGTATCTAAAGGAAGACAAGTATTGCTATCTGTCTGCATCACTTATGGACTTCACATTTTCCAAGTAGATGCCTTCTTAGCTGATCAACTTTATGTTTTATATTCTGTAATACTTATTTCCTTTGTCATAATTCATTTTGAACTACACTTTTCTTCTTCATTGACTCTAGCCTTTCTATTCTGCTTAAATAATTCTATTAGAATAAGTTTAAT
>JBBPJU010000672.1:0-18967 GCA_038088875.1 Austroboletus festivus
ATCAGGTAAGCAGAAATATCAAGGACTAGGTGAGTCAAAGAAATGGAGCATATCCATATAGAATACAAGTAGACTCATCTAGGAAATGATACAAGTAAGTCAAGGTAAAGGATGTCAAAGAAAAGAGTAGTCCAGATGCTACTCAGCTATGCCCCAGGGATGAATCATAACATTACCCCCTTAGTAGAATCTGAAGCACCAGCAAAGACAATATCAGAGGCGATCAATGCCCAGGTAAAATCGGGACAGAATAAATCTCCTCTTCAGAGAAATCTCCATTGAAATGGTCAGGGTAGCGGGGGCGAGGATGAGCGAACACAAAGGGGTAGTTCCTTGCCTCAGCGCAGACATGTAAAAACAAATCTACATCCTCCAGAAAATCTAGAGCTCCCATTTGGTGGAGAGCCCGAGTGAGGTCAGTGGTGATGGCTAGATGGATGTTCCGGAGGTAGAGTCGTTGACCAGGAGAGAACGGATGGAGAATACCAGAAATACAAGTACCAGCGAGGTGGTGGGCAGCCTGGTGAGAGCTTAACACTTCAAGGTCAGAAAGGACTTGAATACTTTGGGCGAAAGCTCATTGGAGTGAAGCCATGGGAGACGATAAGTTCCAGAAGGAATTCAAGGCTTGAACAAGGGCTGGATCCTGGAGGTACTGAGAAATATGAGTGATGATTTCTGGAGTAGTAGGTTCATCAGTGAGATGAAGGGCAAGAGGAGGAATGGGCATAGGTGCGACAGGATGATCGAAGGACTCGAGGTGGGGGTGACGAGGAACATCAACTCCATAGGGAGGAGGTGGAGAGTTCAGCTCAAGGTCAAGGAGTTTAGAGACAAGGGGAGATTCGAGGAGATCAAGAGGGGTAAATATCAGAGGTGACGGGGAGCTGGAGCTGTGCTGGGACTGGGGAGAAGCGATTCTAGCAGGCATAGTTCAAAGAGCAGGATGAAAGTGAAAAACAAGAAAATCAGGAGGGGATAATCGAGGTGGGACGTTCAACATCCAAAGAGCATGAATTATACTGGGTTGCGAAATTAAGACGGAGTCTGGAAAATTTTTAAGAAGTTCAAGAATTCAAATAGAAAGTTCTTGATCAAAGAAGTCTGAAGATAAGATCAAGAAGTCAAGGAATCAAAGAAGATTGAAAGTGGACTTTATCGATGTGAGAAAGAGGTTAAAATATCCAAGAGGACTGGAAGTCTGAAATATAACTTCCTCAAGGATCTAAATCAGGGAAACAGGAGATTCGAAGGAATATTAGAATAAACATGTTTATCGAAATGTCAAATGAGATCCCAGAGGTCAAGAAGTCAGAATGGTAAAATCTCTGGGGTTGGAGTTGAAGGGTTAGGTTGGTTCGTCAAGAACCGAGAGTTCAGGGTGATCTAGAAGAGACAGGGAGATGTGGGGCTACCACGTTTGCTTATATCCTCAAGCAGAAGGTGGGTCAGTAGAAATTCCAGTGTTAGAGACGTGGATGACAAGAATTGTGTTTACCAATATCTATGTCAAGGCTGGAATGAGGACAGATAGGGTGTCGGGTATATCCTAAATGGATTAGGGACATTCTAGGATGTGTCAGGTAGAGACTGGGAGTTTAACAGTTATCTTCGTTAGGTAGATGTCGGGTGATTGAGGTCTGGGTGTTCAAGGTAAGATATTGGATTAAAGTGGTTCGGGATAGTTCAAGGGTTATGTTCATGGTGTCAGGGAGTTAGGGTGTCATGGGGAGAGTGGCATGGCAGACAGAGAAGATAAGAAAGAAATCAGTGGAGTCGTGAATCAGGTCAAAAGTAAGAATAGAGAGGGTAAAATTGGGAAATTACCCCCTTAGTAGACCAGAGGTCAACCATGACCGAAAACTAATTTCAAAGGGAAGGAGAAGGTTTCAAGGACTAGGACGGAGGTAGGGTTTGGTGGTGGTGGAAGGGTAGAGGTAACAGAAAGGGAGATTCAAAGAGGGAGTCGAAAACATGCAACTTGGGAAGAGGTTGCGTAGAGAGCAGTTTTCGAGGGGATACGGGGCAGAACAGTGGTGAGGCATCAGGGTGAAAGAGAGTATTCCTTAGAAATTAATCTAGGGTCAAGGTTAAGGCGACAGTGAAGATAAAAGAAACTGATTATCATGTATGCCCGAAGGGCTTATCAGGGGTTCTAACCAGGACACGGGAGTGCTCGGGTGATGACCTACATGTCAGTGGGGAGAAAAACAGAATACCAATCCTAGTCATATAAACAATGGTCAGTCGGTGGTGGTGCCAACAGCTCCTGCAAGAACGAAATCTTCAGGCCAAAACATTGCGAATACAAAGAGGTGAAGTCTTCAGGGATCTAGGCTTTATTTGATCAAAGAAGGCAACTTTGAACTAATCAGAAAATTAAGAGGAATCAAAGAAAAATCAGAGAAGATTGAGGGTGATCAGGTGATCAGGATAGTGCCACTGGGAGTTCTGAGGAGATAATGAATGGTGAAGTCAGAATAACAGGGATGCTTAAAGATAGGGACCAGGTAGGGTTCAGATATCGTCATGGATGTACTGAAGGTAAGGAGATTTTAAGAGCGTCAAGGTAGATATCTGGGAGGTCGAAGGATTATCAGGATATGCGAAATCAAGAGGGGTTGAGTCGGAATGAGGATAGCCCATACTCGAGAAGAGTTGGGATCAATGAGCACAATGAAAGAGAGCATTGTGATATCGATGTGGAGGGAAATCCAAGTTACCATGTGGTGACTAGGCTTCAGAAAGGAGAAGGATTAGAAGAAGTCAGTAATAAGGATGATTTATGAGTCGAGGAATAGAGAGAGAGTATTATGGAGGTAGGATAGCCTGTATCATAGTAAAATGATCAGGGTCAAGGAAAGCACAACAGAAGAGAACATTGTGATATAACAGACAACCCATATCATTACAGAAATGACTAGGATCGGGGAAATCAGGAGGAAATCATGAAAGGTTTGACAAGGCAATTTGGCAGGCAGAATGGTCGTGTTCATCATGTATGCTGGCGAAACATCACAAGACTGATCGTGGAGTCTATCCAACAAAAGTCAGGTAATGGTCTACATGAGAAGGACAAAGAATTGATTGAGGAATGGTCAAAAGACCAGGTTAGGGAGAACAGGAAGAGAGGGATCGGATACAAAGGTGCGGGGAAGTCGTGCTGGTTGCTATACATGCCCCAGAGGGTCTTATCATAAGTTCTAGCCAAAATTAATCAGGTGATGACTTGTATACTGAAAAGGCAAGCAACAACTTGAAGAGTCGGAGGAGAGGGAGAAGCGGGGTGATCTGAAGAAAAATAGTCAAGATACTTTCATAGGTCATCGGTCAGTGATGTCCAAAAGGAGGGTAAGGTCAGGTATGACTGTGGAATCTTGACAAGAAATAATTCTGTTGTCATGGAGTGATCATCTTCAGCATGAGAGCTGTGCTTACTATCTGATATGGTTAGAGAACTGATCGGGGTGTTAACAAGCCAGTTCAAGAAAATTCAAATCGAAACTGATTGAATTCTAAGGAAATAGTCAAATTATAATTCATCAGGGGAAAGGTGGTTCTTGAATATTTGAATGGGGACAGTTAAAATTGATTATTCAAGAGGAGGTTTCGGGGTTCAAAGATCGAAGGTAAAAGATTCTGGGTGTTCGTTAGTGATGGAGAACAACAGGGAATGTTCAAGGTACTTATCCCAGTTAAGGAATAAGCTGAGAAGGAATTCAGGATATGTCAAAGGGATATTCCAGGTATATATGCACCAGAAGGCGACTTATCATGGGGATCTAGTCGAAAATAAAATTTCCGATTAATGACCTATATTGTGGACTGGAATTCGGCAGAGAAACAGAGGGAGCAGAAAAGGAATATGCCAAATGGCATCAGGGTTCAAGATTTCTAGAAAGAAAGCTAGAAAATCAAGATGGTAGGTCGGAAAAGAATATAGGGAATTTCTTCTTTCTATAAAGTGGGAAGCAGTCGCATCAGAGAATCCAGAAAGAGAGCTGGATGGAGAGGTCTTCCTTCTATAAAGTGGAAGGTTCAGTGCTTCAAGAAAAATCCAGGAAGAGAACTGGATATGAATCAGTCATCTTTCTATAAAGTGGAAAGTGTTCACTGAAATGTCGGGATGATCAAAAGAAATGATCTGAAATCAAGTCATCATGTATGCTCAAGGTGAGACTTATCGTGGGGTCCATCTGGAGAAATCCAGGTAGTGATCTACATGCATTTGTCAAAGGCTTGATTCGAAATCGAGGAAAGGTTGTCAGAAAACAATGTTTTCCATCTTGGAGCTGGAGAACATGGGGTTCAAGGGGATCCGGATAACTTGTTTGGATATTCTTGAATTCAAGAAAGATGGCAGCATCCTAGGGACGTTCAGGAACCGTCGTGTTTTGCCAGGACAAGCAGTATCCAAAGAGATCATGTAGCGGGGTGTAAAGGATAATACAACCTAAACAGTGGTCGTACTTCAGAGAGTTGAATATAGGAAAGGATCTGATAGCGGTAGTTCATTCGGGTGGTAGTTAACAGATCCAGGAAAGTCGAGGGGTAGGAATGGCCAAAGGTGGAACCATGCCGTAGAGATGAGGATCATGATAGTGTACAGTATGGTGCAAATGATCGACATAGCGGTTAACAGAAAAAATGAGCCGGCACACAGCAGCCAGTTTAGTCTCATTCAAGGTTAGTTTGGATGAAAGGGGACCTTGAAAAGGTTCAGGGTTCTAGAGGGAATAGCCAGTCAATGGCTTCGGGATTTCTGTCAAGGTCAGTGAGTATGGGATCTCCACATTTGCATTGAGGATGCAAGCAGACATATCAATAAGTGAATCAGGAAAGATTACCAAAGTGTTTCTGGGTGATGGTCATGATATAGCGGGGGTGATTCATAGTAGGGAGATCCAGGGAGAGCCATTCTGCGAGATGATAGTGATCGGGATGATCACACAGTTGGAGGTGGTACTGATTAGCATATGCGTATAGTAATTGCTAGATCAGGGTAATGGTCATTCTGGTAGGGTTGGATGATAGGGAATGAGGATATCATGACCGTTGGGTTTGTTTTAACAAATGGTAAGGCATGGTGGCCTTCAAGGATCGGGTACTGGTCAGGGAGGGAGATGCAGAGGTAGCGACCTAGGTAACACTAGTCACAATCGTAGATCTTAGACCTTTTGTTACACTTGTACCGGGTAGGTCCAAGTGTAGCCCTTATATCCCTATTCAGAGATGTCAAGAGAAAGGGAGGGCAAAGGTAAGTCCATAGGAGGTGAGCATGGAAGGAGAATGGTGATGGATGAGTGACAAAGAGGACATCACCAAGAGTCAAGAGAGAGCGATAGATATCACCATAGGACAGATAGGACGGAGAGTACTACCAGAGTACTGGTGGACGGACGACTAGATGATCAGAGGTCGGTGTAGTGGGGAGTCGTCAGTAGATAAGGGAGATTGGTGATGGGACGAATGGAGGGGCGACAGAGGAACATCACCAATGATCAAGGTAAAGGTGAACTTCAGCGGCAGGATGATATTCGAAGAAGATCGCTGAAGGATCAAAGGTTCTTGGAATGATTGTGAGGTGTCGGGCAGATGACGAAGAAAGACAAGATAGATGTTGGATTCATAGGGGTAGAGAGTACAGGAGGTATCAGGAGATCATGAGCAAGAGATGATAGGGAATTATGAAGGGAGGTCTAAGATGGGGATCTATAGTACAAAGGGAACCGCTATATGTAGTGATCAGGGGAAGCAGCTGTGTGGTACAAGAAAGGGAACAGGGTAAAGGGTACTGATGATGAGTCAGGATGACGAATCATCAGAATATCCAGAAATGTGATGGAACATCAAAGAAGTGATGACTTAGCCAGGGAAATGGAAGGTGATCTGAGATCAGGGGTTAAGTCAGGAAGAACAGATATGCCAAGATAAAAGTAGAATGGATGAGTCAGAAGGGTCAAGGGTTAAACCAAGATAAGAGATAAGGAATGACTCATCCATAACAAATATACATCAGGTAATCAGATCAAAGGAAAGTCTGTGACAAAGAGGAATCAGGTAAGCAGAAATATCAAGGACTAGGTGAGTCAAAGAAATGGAGCATATCCATATAGAATACAAGTAGACTCATCTAGGAAATGATACAAGTAAGTCAAGGTAAAGGATGTTAAAGAAAAGAGTAGTCCAGATGCTACTCAGCTATGCTCCAGGGATGAATCGTAACAATTTGCCCTCTGAGGGTCTGGACTAGTTTCAGATTATAATTCTAAAGAAACAATTGCCAACAGGCATGTCTCCAGAACAGCTTCTGGGGTTCCTTGAAGTAGGTGAGGTTCTTGTGGTCTGTGAGGACTGTTACAGGGTATTCTGTTTCTGTAAGATAGTGGCACCAATTCTGCAGTGCTAATATGATGGCCAATAGCTCTTGATTGTGGATGTCATAATTTCTCTCTGCTAGGGAGAAAGTGGAAGAGCAATAGGCACAGGGGTGGAGGTCACCATTTCCATCCTTCTGCATTAACACTCCCCTAGCAGCAGCGAGGGATGCATTGGTCATAAGCCAGAATGGTTTGCTGAGATCAGGGTATCGGAGAATGGGAGCATGGAGGAAGAGCCTTTTGAGAGAGTGGAATGCATCATCCTCCATAGGAGACCATTTCCATCTTTTTCCTTTCATCGTAAGAGCAGTGAGGGGTCAAGTGAGGGAGGAGAAATTCAGGATGAATTTCTGGTAGAAATTGCAGAATCCAAGGAAGGATCAGACCTGCTTAACAGTTTGCGGGGGTCTCCAGTCTTCTATGGCTTTTAATTTTATTGGATCCATCGCTATGGATCCTTCCTTTAGTACCATCCCTAGGTACTCCACAGTTGAGGCATTGAAGGTGCATATCTCCAGTTTCAGATATAGTTTATGTTCCCTAAGATGTGTGAGCACCTTTCTGGTTCATTCATGATGGGTTTTCTGATCGGCAGAGTGGATTAGCAGGTCGTCCATATAAATTATCAACCATCCTTCCACCAAGTAATCAGCAAAGATGTTGTCCATTAAGGCTTGGAAAGTGGCAGGGGAATTGCACAGGCTAAAGAACATGACCATAGGTTCAAAGAGCCCCATAGGGGTTATGAAGGCTGCTTTCCATCTGTCTTCCCTCTTTATCCAGATGTTGTTGTACCCCCAGCAGATGTCCATCTTTGTGAAGATTCTTGAATGTCTAACCTTGTCAACAAGGTCCACTGTAAGGGGGAGTGGGTAGGCATTCTTTACCATCATCAAGTTGAGATATCAGTAGTCTTGGCAGAGTTGTAGTTTGCCGTCCTTCTTCTTTATAAAGAAGAAGGAAGATGCCTGGGGTGAGGTTGATTGAGTTATTTTTTCACTCTTGAGGTGTTCCATGATAAATTCCTGACAGGCAGTTGTTTTTTCTGGGTTGAGTGAACAATTCTTTGCATGGCATGGGGTGAACTCTGAGGTGAGTTCTATATGATGGTCGTACATTCATTCAGGGGGCATGGTGGTGGTGGCTTTCTCAGAAAATACCTCTGTGTACTTCTTATATTCATAAGGTAGGCTTTTCTGTTCTTTTTCCTGTCAACTAGCAATTTCTATGGATATAGTGGTCTTCCTGATCAGTTCTTCATCTTCTAGACTTTCTCTGATAATCAATTCTTCTGAGGGGTCATTTAAATCATCTGATATATACTTTGCCAAGTATCTCTGGGCTACCTGTAAGGAGTGGGGCCCATTCTCCTTTTCTACTAGGAGAATTTCTCATTTCTCCCAGTCGATAATTGGGTTTTCTTTGGCTAACCAGGCCATTCCTAAAATTATCGGGGTATTTCCTTTTTTTAGAACCATTAGACTCTGTCATCTGGTTTGTCCTCCAATAGTTATTGTCACGAATCTGTGCTAGGAGATTTCTCCACCGGCATTATGGGATCCATCAGTGTTTATTGCATAGCGAGGGTTGTGGAGACGGAATAGGGGAATTTTCCATTTGCAGATGTATTGGGTGCTAATAAAGTTTCCAGTAGCTCCGCTGTCAATCAGGGCTTCTGTGTCAATGGTTTCAGATGGGGTAAGAACTTGTACAGGTATTGTCATTGATTGTCGTTCTCTAGAAGTTATTACATCTGGTGAGTTGTTTGGGGATTTGAACATCAACTGCCATTTCCCCTTCAAAAATTCCACACTTTCTTTATCCTTTCCATAATCTCTGTGGATAGGATATTTACATGTTCCATTTCCTCTCCCTCCTTCTCGCTTTCTTCATCATTGGTGTATTTATCATCTCCATAAACTTGTTGCAGGACACAGAGGATCTCCTTTTTAGATCCCTGTTTCTCCATGAGTATTTTTTGTATGAACTCCAAAGTCTTGTCCAGCATGGAAGTGGTTGGCAAGCCTTCTTCCCATACCTTATGCACCCTCTTCCTAGAAGAGTCTGAAGTCTTGCCTGTAGGTTTGCTAGACCCAGGGCATTTGTGGTTTCTGGTGGAGCACCCTTTCTTTTTACAAATAAAGCACAAATTGTTCTTGATGTACTTGGCTCATTCAATGGGGGTTAGATGTATCACATCTATATCCATAGCATTTGGGTCTTTGGAATTCCTTCCTCCTCCATTTCCAGAATAAGTGAATCTTCCTCTGCTTAGGTCTTGGACCCTTTCTAGTTGTTGCACTTGCTTCTGTGTGGACTCCATCCACCCCTTCATGGTGGTCAGCTCATTGATCTGGATAATATCTCGGGTGAGATCATTATTCAACCCTCATATAAACCATTCACATAGGGCTCCTTCATCTGTTACTCCTGATTTGGTTGCAAGTAGCTGGAAGTCCTGGATATACTTCTGGGTAGTCTTGGCTGTCAATCCTCCTCTTTCTTGTTTAAGGTTTCCTATTTTCCTCCTGGCATCCACCTTTTCTTCCTTCAAGATGAAGGACTCAGTGAAGTTTTCTACAAGTTTTTTCCAAGTCTATGGCTTTTCTTCTTATGGGGTGAGGTAGCATGCCTCAGCATATACTCTTCCTCTTCCCTTCAACATCTTGTTTAGAGTGGTGATGATCTGGCTTGTGTCATCAGGGTACACATGAGAATTGATGACAAAATAGTTCTCCATAGTGGCTATCCACCACTGAGCATCTTCATTATTTCCTGAAAAGTCTGCCAGGAGGGCAGCTTTCAACTCTTGTTGTTTGTCCATCTTTACCCCTTCCAGTAATCCAAGGGAGAAGTCTTCTTTGACCTCCATGGCTGCTAGTTTTTGTTGGGTGGCATGGGTGGTGAGGATCCACTCGGTTTCTTGTTCCATATGTTCGAGATGTTCACAGATATGTGGGCTGGAGATTCTGGGGAGGGGTTGGGGTTGGGAGCTGAAGTACTCGGGGAGTTGGTGTCCTGGGGTGGGGTGTGGGACTGGTGGGAGCGCTGTCTGAGGAGAAGAAGAGCCTCTCGAGAAATCCTTGGGGCGTTTCAGAAGGTCCAGTCATGGAGGTATGGCCTGGTGGCTGGTGTGTTCAACTGGGAGAGGAGGTAGTGTAAATGAGGGTGATCTACGAGTAAGTTGAGGAGCACTCGATGTGGGGTGGGGACAGGGGATAGAAGAAGTTCCAGAAGTTGGTCTACTCCTGGTGCCTCAAAATGCCTCAGGAAGAGGGGTCCTTCGAATAGACTCTGTAGTGGAGGAGAGGGGAGGGTGTTCATCATCTGATCCAGGGTGGCTCACAATCTTGGTGGTAAGGTTGCCCTTCCTGATGAGACAGGGGGGTGATGAGAGTAGTTAGATTCTTTTGATATGGAACACAGAACGCGGAGTCCTAGTCTTGCTGCAATGACATTATCTAACACTCCTAGGTTCGGTCCATACTGGATGCAAACAGAAAGGATAGCTTGTCTAGCGCTGATGAATTCGGTAGACAATAGAAGGTGCAGGGCTAGAACCTGTCACACAAGGATTCTCTTGAAAAGAGGTAATTTGTTCACCATCTTCAAGGTGCAGCTGACTCCATGTAAGATTGCATAGAATCTAACTAAGAAACACCAGTAATGTACAGGGGTGCCTATATACTAAATGAGGAAGAGGTGGGAAAATATCCCCTATCTGGTAAGGGATATTATCTATCCCCACATTGGGAATAGAGAATGGAAAGGCGTCCATTGATATGGAATGCAAGACGTGGAGTCCTAAGTTGTGTGCAATATGTCGATCTACTTCTTGAGGGAGGCAGAGTCCATACTGGACACAGATGGAGATGATGGCTTCCCAGGTGGCGGAGAATTTGTGGACAATGATAAGGCACAGGGCTAGAACCTGTCGCACTAGGACTCTCTCGAGAAACAGTAAACTGTCCACCGTTTCAAGGTACAGCTAACTCCACATAGGATTGCGTAGAATCTAACTAAAGGAACAAGTATGTGTACAAAGGTGCCTATTTATACCTAAGGGGGATAGGATGGGAATTGCTATCCTTCTGGGAAATGGGGAATGGAACCTGTCCGTAAATAGACAGGGAAATGGAAGGCGTCTGCGAAAGGTAATAATAATTACGACATGCACTGCCTATGGAAAAGAAGGAAGGGCAGTGTGTGGGATTACTCCCACGGGTGTGGGAATACTCCTCCTTGTCCCATAAAGGAGATATCAGATCTATGACGGAGATGAGGAAGGTAATACCAAATTGGCGTATGCTGTGTGGAGCAGGTTTGGGTGATTTGGTAACTGTCAAATCTAAAGGGGGAATAGATCTGAAGGGGATCTCACATATGGAAAGAAAGAAAGAAAAAGAACATCCTACTCATCAAAGGGGAACATACTCCTCTGGCGTTCGGCATACTCCGCAATCTCTAATTGGTCCCAAGTGAACCACTCTTCCTGCCCTGGGGGAATGTTCTCCTGGTTTTCCAGCAAAGGAGGAGAAGCACTCCAGATATCGAGTGATTCTCCCCAAGCAACTGGACTAGTCAAGTCCTCGTCAACATCCATCACTGCATTGCTAGGAAAAGATGAAATGCTGGGCAAGTCCAGCGGTTCTGGGTACAGAGTGGGACTCCATCTCCATCATTCCGTAACATCCATTGGGTATATCCGAAATGCAACCCACACTGCCTATGGATAAAAAGAGAAGGGCAGTGTGAGGGTTCTTCTCCCTGTTCAGAGAAGAACCTAAACTCTAATTAGGTTTAGAAAATGAACGATTCACTGTAAGTCAACTTGGATGAAGGTAAAGCCAGACCAGTGTATGCTGTGTGGAGTGGGTAATGGGTGGTCTCGACAACTAAGGATAACTAAAGTGTCAGTTGACTATGGGGGTGAATCAGGTCATAAACCCAAAGAAAGAGGTAACAAAAGAAAGAATGTCCATATGAAGTGAGTCCTCTAGCAAAAGGGGAAAGGATCTCCATTCCTCCAGAAGAAATCTGCAACTTCCTTCATGTCCCATGTAAACCACTCCTCCTGTCCAGATGGTACATTCTTCTGGTTGTCCAGGAGAGGTGGACTTTCGTTCCACAGTTCTAGAGACTCTCCCCACTCTGCCCATCGAGAGAAGTCGTCATTAATCTCCAAAAATCCTCCATTAAAAAAGGAAAAGGACGGCATGTCCAAGGGTGCTGGATATGGGGTGGGAGGCCATTGCCATTGTTCTGTAACAATAACACTGCCTGCCTTAGACATCCAACTGTCATTTCATCAGAGTCACTGCCCTTCAGCAATACCCCTTGATTGTTGCCCTCTCTCATTGTCTTACTGAAGATCTCCTTTATCCTGATCATTGGTGATGTTCCTCAGTCATACTTCCACTTATCTCATCACCAATTCCTCTGCCTACTAATAGCTTCCTTTTATATCAACCTTCTGACATCCAGCCATCTTCTCACCCATGCTATGGTAGTATCCTCTGCCCCCTGAATTCCATGGCAATATCCATTGCTTCCCTTATACTACTAGTGGTGCCTTCCTTGCCATTTGTCCATCACCACCTCTCTTTATCCATCTCCAGAGCTTACCTCTGCCCTTCTCTTCTCCTTTGTCCTTCACCTCTGTATAGGGATGCTAGGGCTACACTTAGATCTATCCAGTTCAAGTGTAACAATTGCCATGGCAGATGTTCACTGATATTTCACTATTGCAATCAAGGTGTGGGATGATCATGAAGCTAATGCTCATGGAAAGGTAAACACCTGTTATATAGCATGTTATTGATCACATTCCACTGGAGTAATTAAATTAGGATCTTGTAGAAAGATTGTCTGTTGGGCTACTCCAGTGCCTTATAGTTGATACAACTTTGATGGGCAACTTTGCCAATTGCATGAGGAAATCAGTGAGCCAAGATCCAGCCATTGAGGCAAAGTGGACCAAGCTCTAGGTGAGGTGCATGTGGCTTGAGGAGATAAAGAGAAGGCTTGTCAACTTCATTGTATGATAAATTCAGCAGTGTTTTTCTTGCTAATTTCAATCCATGCATAGGTGTACAGTGGGTTTCTTCAAATCATTGCCCAAGTATTACTTATATCTGTAGTACAAATAACTTGTGGCAATGCTGGTGTGCTAGTCTAGACATTGGCAAGTTTCATTAGCTTCCGCTACTATATTCTAGAGACTTTGCAATGGTGTGGAGGCACTGGTTATCCAGCATCTTATTACACTTGTGATTCACCTCTGGGCCAGGAGTGGCACTTTTCTCAAATTGCAGCCAAAAAGGTCAAGTCAGTTCCAGATCAGTGCCTCTAATTGCTATATGGCCTTGATGTTACAGTTCACCTGTGACATGGTCTAGTGTGGAAGACACCCACTTGGCAAACAGTAATAATGCAACTTAACCATGACTGGGACTTGGCACCCCAGTACACTTTTTACTTTTCTTTCTCCTTCAACATACCAGGGGATTATCCACAGACTTATCTTTACCTTATCATAGGCTTACCCTAGGATTACCTCATTCTAGTAGGCACCATTCATTTCTGCTTCATTTACCTTAGTCTCAGGATCCATAGCCTTATCTCCTCAAGGAGACAGCATTGCTTCCATTTACCATTCATTTACCTTAGTCTTGGGATGCATAGCCTCACCCCCTCATGAAGACAGCATTGCTTTCATTTCTGCCTTCATTTACCATAACTTTGGAATGCACAGCCCCTCCTCCATGGTAGAGGGCCTTGCTTTCATTTCCGCTTTCATTTACCTTACTTTTGGGACCATAACCCCTTTATCTTCTAGTAGGGGCTTCATCTTCATTAACCTTTATTTAGGAAGTGGCTTTCCTATCTTCTCCTTTTGACTGCTTCCCCTTTTGATCTCTTGCTGTGTCTTCAGAGTATAAGTAGGACTCCCTCCACATACTTAGTTCCTTAGCTTGATCTCTGCAATCGTGTGTAATCTAGTCTCCTCAGGGACAGGATGTCTCTGCAGTATTCCATTCCCTTCTCAAGCCCAACAAACAGTTGTTCCACTCATGAGAAGAGGACAAACTGCTCTCTTTCTAACAACAATATGGAAGTTCTCAATTAACCATCGACTAGGACCAGGAGTCTACAAAACATCCATGAACAACCTCTACCTTGGAAGGAGGAGCTAAGAATCAGAAGTCGCCAGGTGACTAGGGAAAGTCTTACCTGGACGGAAGGCAAGAGTATAGATCAACATTAGTAAAGCTGAACAAATGCAGAAGAGTTATGACTGAGGCTAGATTGTACGCCCACTGGCAGCATAACACTTGAGGTCCACATCATGGCCACATCATGCAACCTCAGGCTTTTAAACACTGAACATTCAGCAGGTTGCAAGACCCCTTGTAGATGCGGCTTCCCACAGTGCTTCTCTCAGCAAGGGGAGCCAGGACGATTACTTTGTTTACAAAGTCACTCTAGGATCTCTCTCCGCGAGTGTCTGGTCCAACCTTGGAGCAGCACCGCGCCACCTCCGCGGGTGTATTCGCTGTTAATCTCAGTTCTGGTGAGAATTCGCGGCACCCGGCCAAAAGAAGTGCTACCACGTGCGATTGGTATGCTGCCGCAAGTGAGTCCAGTGAACTTTGGGAATTTCTCGTGCCTGATGTTTCCGGCATAATAGGGCCCTCAAGGGGTAAATTGTGATAATATGACTCGTGTCAAACCTGTTGTGCGGTTCGAAGCGAAGATTATTGTTTGGTACCGCATCTACAGCATCTGCGAGTTACATAAAGTCTGCACTCACGCGCGTCTTTGCTATTTGTCCTAACCTCTCCCACTCATCCATGAGCATTAACATCGGCTTAGGTACTAGACGCAGGTTTGGGCGGCAATCAACCAATACCAATATTCCTTCCTCCGTAGAAACAGGAGGACACTCTACTCCTGAGACAACAGGAAGTCAGTCTCCTCCTGGCGATGATTGGGAGGCACTCGATCTCTCGTCAACGGAGTATGCCCGCAGGCGCCGAGAGATGATGCAACTTATCAATGACCTAAAGTCGATGGGGTAAGTTTGGCGACACATCACTTCTTCGCGTTGTTGACCTTATTCCCATCAGCGCGGAGACGATGATCGATCTTCCCTCCATCGTTGTCATTGGTTGCCAGTCTGGTGTGTATCGACATTACAGGAGTTTTGCTCTTGGCTCATTCTATGTACGCCAGCGGGAAAGAGTTCCTTGGTCGAAGCCGTCAGTGGGGTACGTCACGCAACGTATATCAAGTATGGATGCCTGATCACGCAAGTCAGATCAATGTTCCTCGGGATAGTGGAACTTGCACACGGTTCGTCAGGCCATTTACATTTGGTTATGATCCTCAACTTCGAAACAGGTGTCCAATGGAGTGTACCATGTCTAGCAGCGCAACGGCTTGGTCTTGCACGATTAAACTACGCTTTGATTACGATTCAGCTGGGCGTTCTGCAGGGGACAAGCAAAAGGTGTTACCATTCGGACCCACCATCACTAGCAAAGACGATGTGGATGTTTGGCTTCGTCGTGCACAAGCAGCTATCCTCAACCCAGATCTCCCGCCAGAGACTTTCCACAAAAGGACTCTACAAGAGCTAAGGAACTCCGCTTCGACCAACGCGCTTAAGTTTTCACGCAACGTAGTTTGTGTCTTCATCGATGATCCAAGTGCCACCGACTTGTCCTTTGTGGATTTACCTGGTTAGTATTCACTTACATATATTTCTGTGCCAACCATCTTCACAGGGCTTATTCAAAACGAGGATCAAGAGGCGGTCGACCTGGTGAAAGAACTAACTGAATCATATATCCTTCGGTCGAACACAATTATCTTAGCAACGATCCCAATGAGCGGTAAATCACAATGCCTTCGATTTAAAGACGCGGCTGATTATGATGTACTCATTAGATGATATGAAAAACCAGCTATCCGTGAAACTGGCGAGAGATGCTGATCCTGAGGGAGAGCGAACCATAGGTTTGTGGATACTTGGTAGCAACTACACGTGTCTCACGTGAATCTGGCAGGAATCCTCACAAAACCTGATATGGTGGGGGATGGCGCCATCGATTCCAAAACGTACTGGGTCGATGTCATTGAAGGACGTCAGGACAAACTGAAGCACGGATATTACTGTGTCCGCCTTCCTGATGATACTCAACGGGCACAGCGTCTACCAAGAGTAGTATTGCAACGCAGAGCTGAAAACTATTTTAATACCACTGCACCGTGGAGTGAGGTTGGTGATCGTGATCGTTTCGGGATTCCAGCATTCGTGTCGGACGTTAGTGTTTTGCTCGTCAACCACATAAGAAAAGTGTATGTATCCGTACATCACTCTTGGATTTCATGCTAAACTCAGTAATCATGCAGCATACCACAGCTCAAAGTGGATGTCGAGCGACTGCTTGCTGGTTGTATCGAGGAGATCGACACTTTGCCCAAGCCTTTGGAGACTGATCCGCAAATCGAGGTCCTCCTGAGGATTAACGCATTTTGCGATGCCTTCAAGGGTATGGTCTCAGGTGCCAGCTCGGAGAAAAGTCTTGTACAGCGGAATGGAGCACTCTACGAGATATTCGCCCGGAATATCCGAGGAACTGCCCCAGATTTTCGTCCTTTCGAAGACCCGATGAAATATGTACCTTTCACTGCTCTCGAATGTGAAGAATCCGCGTTTGTCAGGGATGGTAGGGTACAGACCATGGGAGTATATGACATTCGTAAGACCATCAAGGAGTCCGTTAAATTCCTTCTCCTTTCTGGTTTCACTTTTTCACATCAAATATATGTAGGTCAACTGCTTGGGAGCTCCCTGGAAATGTTCCATATGAAGCCAAGACCCGCCTCATTAACCAGTTTACGATTCTATGGCCTAGGCCCGCGGAAAAGTGTCTGACATCCATCAATGATGTGCTTGATAGTATCATCCATGGGCTGGCCAAGACACACTTTGGCCGTTTCAGAGTCCTCGAGGACACGATCTTGTACGCCATCGTCAATCACATAGCTTGGGAAGCGTTGGCGCTGACTATTTCCGCAGAGATCTGATCCGCCCGGACATTGAGGAATACAAAATGAAAACGCTCAATGCGATCAAGGAAACACTGGGAATTGAGATTGCCCCAATCTACACCCAAAATCTGAAAGATTATCAGGATCTTCGTGTGAAGTGGTATGCTAAATATCGTAAAGCTCGCCAATTCTCTGGACGATATCGGATTTCCGAGCCACCGGATGAATTACTACCTTCACCGGATTTAGAATTGAGAGACACACCAGCAAGCCTGTTCGGGCACCCCAAGAAGAAGTCGCACGGTGCGACGACCTCGTCAGAGGAAGAAGCTCTGAGATATTTAGCTCAAGCTGGCTACAAAGGTCTTACGGTGGACGACTTGGCTCGTCTATGTCCTCCAGATGGGTTCGAAGACGAATTGAATGTCATGGCAGATGTTCGTGCATATTTTACCATTGCATGCAAGGTACAGTATTTCCATGAAGCAGACCCGGTGAGAGGCTAAACGACTGTTGGGCATCTAGCGCACTATCGACCATGTCCCGTTGAAGATTGAACAAACCCTCCATCAGGCTCTGGCAGATGGTTTGTCGGCTAGCCTACTCAAGCGCCTCCTGCTTGATACGACTTCAACGGGAAGTCTTGCCGACCGGATGAAAGAGTTGGTGAGGGAGGACCCTGATGTTCAAGCTAGGCGAATCCAGCTGGAGTCCAAACGCACGCGACTTCAGGAGATGAAGACGAGGCTGGTCAACTTTGCTGCGTGACGTAGACACTACAAATGCAAGTTCAGTGCTTCTCGTGGATCTATCTGTATCAAGTATTGTGTGTAGATATGTAAGAGTGTGAGCGGATGATTGAGGCAACAAAAACTTATATGAGACTTTCACGGAGGTGGTCTACACGATGTTATATGAAAATTCCCTTTTGAATGAGCGTTAGTAATGCAATAGCAGTGTTAATGATCTGGTCTGAACGGTTATGAGTACATTCATGATCATGCCGGGTGACCAGAGTCAAACGGCAAGCGGTGTCAAACAAGTCGTATAGCATAGACCAGCGTAGACCTCGGTAGGATCGCCACGTGAGCCATGTTGACGGCCAACTGGTGTGCTGGAATACTTCAAACTTCCACGAGAAAAGCTGCAGAAACTGAAGCGCAGAAATGGTGGCCCATTAGTGTCAGGTTGGAAGGTGTCATACATGATCGATAGGAAGGCTGCGCTCTAAGCATGTTCCTGTCTTGGCAATGACAAGAATTGTGCACCCACGTACGATCAAGGAGAACTGGTAGGCCTTGAAGCTCGTCTAGTAAGTGGCATGCTAACAAATCACATGGAGGATCAACTCGGATGTGGGAAGCAGGGGCACAGAAGCGATGACACTGTCATTAGAGGGTCGCTTCTTGCCAGCCGGAATGGTACGTGGCGACTCGTAAGATGTCATGAAAAAATTTAGAGGAACGCCTTGCCAGATGTCCATATCCTTCCCTGGGTCTGGTAGGTCGTGTTTCGGCCGAAGCCGATTGTTAGTACATCGACTCAGTTTGCAGGGGGATTTTAAACCCATGCCTTGTGGTTAGATTCGTTTCAACATGGACAGAGGGCTGGTCTGCAGAATTCAAAACTGTAGATGCCTGTATAAAGTTTGCGTGTACCCACTGATGAGCAAGTCGGGTCATATCTTGAAATTTTCTCGCATCAAGTTGCCCCGATCGTCCATCGCCTACGTACCCTCACCCAGGTTGAACGAGCGATGGCAGCCGATGCACTCACAAGGGTACTGGCAAGGTTGCAGAACCTCCCGTCCATGTCCTTGCCGACTGATTACCCGAGGCCAGTTGGAACCAACAAACTGATCGAGGCAGCCCTCACCGCCGATCTCTCCGAACAAACATCCCTCGCCTTACTGAAACTCGCTCTCCAAACTCAAACTGGAGACGGAGAAGACGACGACAGACAAAATACAGAGAACAGTCCATCCGCGTTTCACCTCCTTCTCGCCGCCTTCATTGTACTGCTTCATCGCTACACTGGTGATACCGACATCGTCATCGGTTCTTCATCTGCCACAGCTAGCGCACCTCTGGTCCTACGCCTGGCAGTTGACCCATCTGATACTTTCTGGTCTATCGTCCGTCGTGTCCAGTCTGTCGAGAAAGAGGCAGAGGCAGACGTGCTCCCCTACGATGCCATCATTCAAGCACTACGAAAGGACAAGGAAGACACCCTCGAAAACACGCGCCCGCTCTTTCGTGTGCGCTTCTTTGACGAGACCACCGATGAGCCGCGCGAGAACTTTATCCGCTCAACCAGTCTGACGTCCGATCTCACCGTTTTCGTTACGCGACCCCCTGTGACGACCCGGTCGTCCATCGCCCCTCGTATATCGCTCCGCATTATCTACAACTCTTTGCTTTTCAGTCCCGTTCGGATCTCGTTTGTCGTTGATCAACTCTCGGTGTTGCTTCGCAAAGTCTCTGCAAACCCCACTGTTCTCGTGGGATCTGTACCTCTATTGACAAACA
>JBBPJU010000673.1:0-18963 GCA_038088875.1 Austroboletus festivus
GAACCACTGAACTAAAAGCCCTTGTTAACAGTGGAGCAACCAACTGCTTCATCAATGAACCTGTTGCCTGAAAACTACGACTCCCACTCACAAAACTAAAAATATGAAGGATCGTGGTCAATGCAGATGGAACATCCAATAACAGAGGAGACATAACCCACAAAACCACCCTCACTACTTCCATAGGAGGAAGAAGAGATACCAGAGATTACCTAGTCATCAAAAGTGGAAAAACTGACATGATTCTAGGAATGAGTTGGTTAACACAACACAACCCAATGATTGATTGGGTACACCGAGAACTCAAGGGAGGAAAAAGGAGTATTGATCCTGAGGAACAACAATACCTAATCAAGTACCTCACCACAAATCTAGCTGAAGAACCAAATGAAGAAGTGCTCATCCGGTGCTGCACAGACCAGGAAGAAATCCACAAATTGACCATCTCTACTGATCTCGCCTGAAAAGAACAAAAAGAAAAGGTCATCTTACCAGGAAAATTCCAACAGTACCAAACAGTGTTCTCAGAAGAAGCCACTATGACTCTTTCCCCAAAAAGGGCTTATGACCACCACATTGATCTCCTCCCATCATTCTCCATGCAAAGAGCAAAGAACTATCCTCTAAACCCAGAACAAACAGAGGCATGTTGAAAATTCATTAATGAACACCTTAAAAGTGGAAAAATCCAAACCTTCAAATCCCCCCAAGCATCCCCTTTTTTCTTCATTGACAAAAAGGACAGGAAACTCCAACCCTGCCAAGACTATCAATATTTGAATGAACACATGGTCAAAAACACCTATCCACTACCCTTGATCGGAGATCTAATTGATAAACTAAGGGGATTAAAGATCTTCACCAAAATGGACATATGGTGGGGATACAACAACATCCAAATAGTACCAGAGGACAGATGGAAAGCCACCTTTATCACACCAATGGGACTGTTTGAACCAACAGTGATGTTCTTCAGCCTCTGCAGCTCCCCCACCATATTCCAAGCATTGATGGACAACATCTTTGCAGATTACCTAGCTGAAGGGTGGCTAATCATATATATGGACAATCTCCTCATCCATTCCCCTGATCAAGAAACCCATGACAAAAGAACCAAAAAGGTACTCAAAAGAATGATGGAATGCAAACTCTATCTCAAATTAGAAAAATGTTCATTTGACACCAAAAGTACTGAATACTTGGGAATGATTGTATCTGAAGGAAGGACAGAAATGGATCCCACCAAACTCAAGGCCATCAAAGAATAGAACCCTCCTACATCAGTAAAAGGAGTATGCTCCTTCTCAGGATTCTGCAACTTCTACCAAAAGTTCATCAATGGATTTTCCACCAAAGCCAGACCACTTATCAAATTGACAAAAAAAGAAAACAAATGGTCATGGGACACCCCATAAGAAGAGGCTTTCAGGGAATTACAGAAACAATTCTTAATCCAACTGGTACTCTCCATCCCTGACTCCACTTGACCATTCTTCATAATGATGGATGCCTCCCTGGTGGGAACTGGAGGAGTATTAATGTAGAAAGATCTCAATGGAGATCTCCACCCATGTGCATACAGATCCAGCACCTTATCCCCAGCAGAACAAAATTACGACATCTATGACAAGGAACTTCTGGGAGTAATACACGCCTTAAACAAATGGAGACATTACCTAACAGGAACCAATCACCCTGTAACCCTCCTCACTGATCACAAAAATCTCCTATATTTCAAAGAGGCTAGAAAACTCTCCAGATGACACACATGGTGGCAATTATTTCTACAAGAATTCAACCTAAAGTTCCACCACCTCCCAGGAACCCAAATGGGTCCAGCAGATGCCCTGTCCAGAATACCAAACCCAAACCTTGATAACAATAACAACCAACTTCAGCTACTCCTGGAAAGCTTATTCATCAATCAGATCAATATAGCCCTTCGTGATAAAATTAAAAATTCCTCTGAAAAAGATCTGCTAGTGCTAGATGCACTGCAATGCATGTACAAGGAGAGTCATATCCCCAACAAGACCCACCCCTCCGACTGGACCTATGAGGAAGGACACCTCTACTTCTGCCACTGACTTTATATACCCCCAGAAGCCAGGAAGGACCTAGTCTATTCTGTTCACTCCTTAGCTGCAGGAGGACATGAAGGACAACATTGAACCATCCAACTACTATTCTGGGACTACTGGTGGCCAGGACTCTCCACATTTGTCAGGAAGCTTATCACAGAATGCCCAATCTGCCAACAAAATAAAAATATCAACAACCCATCACACCTACACTTAACCCCTATTCCGGCCTCTAGCCAACACCCCTTTCACACCATATCAATGGATATGATCACCGATCTTCCCCTTTCCCAAGGGGTGGACTCCATACTGGTTGTGGTGGACCACAGACTTAGCTGGGGGGCAATTTTCATCCCAACTACCAAAACAATTGATGTGGTAGGAGTAGCAGCATTATTTTTCAAACATATATTCCCATGATTCGGATTACACTCAAAGGTCATCTCAGATAGGGGCCCACAATTTGCATCTGCCTTTGCCAAAGAACTAGCCAGATTACTCAATTATGATGTTGCACTATCCACTGCTTATCACCCCCAAACTAATGGAGAAACTGAACAAGTAAATCAGGAACTAGAAACCTACCTCAGGATCTTCTGCCATGGACAACAAGACCTATGGAGCAAACTACTTCCCATGGCAGAATTCAATCACAACTCCTCAGTACACTCCGCTACAAGGCAAACCCTGTTCCACCTAATAATGGGTTATGAACCAAGAGCTTATCCACCAATTAGAAAAACCTTTAACCCAGCTCTGGAAAACCACCTCCGATTATTGGAAAAAGCCAGAGATGAAGCACAAGCTGTCATGCACCATGTGGAATACCTGCAGAGGGCGACCCCTTTTCCTCATGAGGGAGACCGACCTTGGCTCAATGCCAATATCTCCACAGCTGCCTATGGAGGGAACCTAGATATGAGGCATCAATTCTGGAATGGAGAGGCCGAGGGAGCGACATGGGGAGAGGAACCTCTGGGGGATGCAGTCCCAGGATGGTGGAATGTCCAAGCACCACCCATTCACCTTGAGGAGACCGCACCAGCACCTGAGTGGCCCACCAATGCCATATGGATGTGATCGCATCCATGCCCTTCTGTTATCTCGGTACAAACTCTCTTTCTTATCATTGAACTATGATTTCTTTTGGATCGCACCCTTACACTGGTGTGATCATCCCTTCCTCCATCCATGCTTATCTCCTGTAACCCTTCACCCTATGGACAGCCATTCCCCTTTCCTGTGATCTCTCTTTACAGTCATAGTAGTTTCCCCACCCCTATAAATAGTGCTGCCTTTGTACAGTAATTCCTTAACTAGATCTACATTTAATCTACGTGGTATTTGGTTCAACGGTTGCCCCTGAAGTGAAGGTCACTGATAAGACTTACCCAAACCCTCCTGGACTTCTACCAGTCTCCTGTCTACTGTTGAGTGACAGCTAGAACTTGGCGATATCTTTGTGTCTTGGATCTATACCCATAGATTGCATCACACAAGCAGCGATCACCAACACCTAACAATTCTCTCACACTTTCCCAGAGTTCAAACCTTGGAAGAAAGGAGACAAAGTCTGGCTGTCTAACAAAAACCTTAAAACCTCCTATCCATCAAAAAAGCTTGGCCTAAAAAGGGAAGGACCTTTCACCATCATTAAAGCACTCTCACCAGTAACGTACCAATTGGAATTACCATTAAAATGGAAAATCCATAATGTGTTCCACACATCACTTCTTTCCCCATTTGTCCAAAATGATGAATATGGGATCGCCAGAACTCCGCCCCCACCAGAGATCATAGGTGATGAAGAAGAATACGAGATTGAGTGTATCCTGAACCACAGAGGACACCCAGGCTGGAGATCATATTTAGTACAATGGAAAGGATACTCTACTGCAGAAAACACCTGGGAACCCGAAAGCAACTTCACCCATGCAGATGAGACTCTACAAACATATAAAAAAAGACACAAATTATGATAGATGATAAACAACCAATCATCTGCTGTGACTTCTACAAATTCTCCCTCACTACCAACAAACCCACCAAATACTCCTATTGTTTTTTATGCATCTCCATCTTCATCCCAGAAAGAAAAAGACATTATGATCAGCAACATATCCAAACTCATGAGTGCTACTGTCAAATTTATTATTGCCCTTATCACTACCAACCCTAGCCCAACATTCCTCTTCTTATCATTAATCATTTTCTTCCTTTTCTTCTACCTTATGGACAACCTCCTCTTCCCATTTTAATCACTCTAAAGTTCATCATTCACATTCAGTTTGAACTCTACTCCGACAATATCAATCTCTCCTCTCACACTGCCATTTTCTTCCATGTATATGTCCCTCATTCTCACCCTAATCAAAGACATCTTCAATCTCCAGATCCTCCCACCCTCTTATAGGAGAATCACTTACACCACCATTTTGGATGACCCCCAAGGATTAGCCTTATTAGAGGCCAATCTGGAGCTCAGGAAACTATCCTCAGTCATCCTCCTCATAGAAACTTATTGAAGCTATATCTCCACAAGACTTTTGATTGAAGAAAACCTCGTTGAAAACCTTAGTGAGGTGATTGCAGAAAATCTCTGCACAGCTGGGGCCCAAACACTCGACACCCTCCACTTCTGTGGATTGGGATACTTCATCAAGCAACTCTCTGCCTCCACTTTCTTTGAAAAGATCTACCCCATCTACCTTCAGTTACCCAGAGGTATGGGACAGTGAGGATTTATCAACATCAAACTTGCAAGACAGTTCACCTTCCTTAATGGCAGCAGTTTCCCATTTGAGACTGAGTCAGCTAGATGGATCCAAGGAGAATTGGCTGATAGTGAAGAATGAGAGAATCTTCTTCCCCTCCCAATTCGTATCAATCAACCTCTTACAGAAATTAAGGGCCCAGAAAATGCAGAAAGATCTGAAGGGGAAGTCAACAAAGCACCACCCTGACAGCTCATCCCCCCAACCACGCCATCCCCCCAACCACACCGTCCCCCCACTCCCTACCCAGACACCCTCAGCGACCTAAGTGACCTCTCTCCACTCAAATCCCCATCTCCAGAAATGACCCCCCAACCTTGCCTACCCTCACTCGAACCTACCAATGCTATCAGTGTGGAAGTCCCCACCATCTCCGACCCTCCTGCCCCAACTACACCTGTCCCTACTGTCAACAGGATGCTCTGGGCCACCCCCAACATCTCTGCCCCAAATGCACAGAGGGTGGATCTCACTAGATGGATGATGGATTGGGATGAGATCGATGAGGTTCATCAACCTTATTGACGGGGTAATGTCACACACCAGGTAGACTATCTGTGTCGGGCCACCCCTTTTCCTCATGAAGGGGACCATCCCTGGCTCAATGCCAACATCTTGACTGCAGCCTACAGAGGGAATTTAGACATGAGGCATCAATTCTGGAACAGAGAAGCAGAGGAAGTGACATGGGATGAGGAACCATTGGGCAACGTTGTTCCCGGATGGTAGAACACCCAAGCACCACCTGTCCACCTAGAGGAGACCACACCAGCACCGGAGTGGCCTACCGATCCCACATGGATGTAGTCACATCCACGCCAATCTGTTGTATCAGTATAAACCCTATTTCTTATCTTCGGACTACCATTTCTTTTCCGATCACACCCTTACACTGGTGCAATCACTTATTCCTCCACCCACGCTTGTCTATCTGTAACCCATAACCCTATGAACAGCCCCATCTTCCTCTGACTGCCTCTTATGGTCATAGTAGTTTCCCCTGAACCTATAAATATGGCTGCCTATGTACAGTAGTTCCTTAACTAGATCTATGTTTAATCTACGTGGTATTTGGTTCAATGGTTACTCCTAAAGTGAAGGTCACTGATAAAGACTTACCCAAACCCTCCCAGACTTCTATCAGTCTACTGTCTACTGTTGAGTGACAGCTCAAACTTGGCATAATCTTAAGTGACCAGGATCTATACCTGTAGATCGCATCACATAAAGTGTCCCCAATACTGAGGTGGAATTATGAACTCAGCTTTTGGGTATCTTGAGATAAGAAATGGGGGTCCTTCAAACCACTTTCTGCCCACTCAATCTATCCACTCATCAGCTGCAGGCCAGGCAGGCTCTTCCTGAGCAGGAGGATCAAGCACATTGACATCATATCTGTTTCCCATCCAGAGCCAGCAAGTCATACAGAAGCAGTCCTTCCTATGACCAAGGTAGTCATGATCAAGGATTGTAACATTCACTGGTTTACTACACACACTGCTTCTGATGTGCCCCCAAATGACTCATTCTCTGTCCAGTCCTCATCTAATAACCTGATGCAAACTAGTGAGTCTGAAGGTCAGAGCAGTAGCTGAACCACAATCAGGAAAATTATCTTATGCTAATACCTTTTGAATACAGATTTTCCTCCAGTTCCTAGCCTGTCATCAGATCAGGTCCTTGCAGCCATATCAACAACCATGGCATACAGTCTGCCAGGTTCATCATTGGGTCAGACCATCTCAGGGCCCATGACTGCATCATGCAGCATTTTGCCCATGTCATCACCTAGCTGTCCTCCCTTATGCACTTGATAGTAGCATGAAGACTAATAGAAATCCTGAGGAGTTCGATTGCTGCAGTGACTCTTTCACACTAAGGAAACTAGACACCACACTTGTGATTGCATAGATCTAGCTGAGGTTTCAAGTATAAATGGCTACTGTATTTATAGTGATCCCCTAAGGTATAGATCCCTATTGTGGAAAGGAAGAGGCACTGCAGATCGAGATCCACAAGTGCTACACCTCACATGAGGCAAGGGAATGAGGTAGTCCAAAGATTGGGTAAATGAAAAGAGGGTGTTGATGCCTGACATACTGGAATCAGAGAATGGAGGATACAGCAATGAGGCTTCCATGAGGAGAGCTAAAGTATTGGTACATCAAAAGAGAGATCGTTGATAGAAGATCTGAAGTAGATCAATGACCTAAACTGTCCCCAATACTGAGGTGGAAAGATGAACTCAGCTTTTGGGTATCAAAAGGAAAAATGAGGAGTCCATCTGAATGACTTTCAGCCCACTTCCTACTACCACTCATCAGCAGTCAGCCATATGGGTTCCTCCTCAAGAGGAGGATCCAACTCATCCACATTGTAACCATTTCCCATCCAGAGCCAGCACATAGTGCAGAAGCAGTTCTTCCGATGACTGAGGTAATCTCTGTCAGAGATTGTAACATTACCTCCGTCGTATGGCTGAAACCCCGATTCACACCATAGATCCATCCTCATTCTCTGACCCAGGTGAGTGGGGTCACTCTGGGCAACAGTGGGGTCCATGTCCAGGAGCAATGAGGTGGCAGAAGGGGCAGGAATAATTCCTGCAGGAGGTGATGGTGTGATTGGTCCCTTTGCATTGTCGGCAGTGAAGTGTTGGATAAGGGACTGCAGGTGCCAGTTGTTGAGCTGGGATAGGGGGGCTGGTGATTTAATCCTGCAGGGGAGGTGGTATGGGGAGAGTTCCCTGTCCTTTGTCAGACAACTCTGGAGATGAGTTGGAATGTGATGAGTGGAGATGAGGATTCCTTCCACTAGGGCCATGGCATGGGAGTGGGGGGATCTGGTTAGCCAAGATAATCACATTAGCAAAATTTCCAGCACTAGCTTTGATGATACTTTGATAATATCTTCCTGAGCGATATCCTCTGAGTCGAATAAATTGTGGTTGTTCTTGGAACACCTGTTTGATGAAGTTGAGCAGTGGTATGGCTGGGAGAGAGCTGATGGTTCTGTCGAAGTTAAGGTGGTGGAGGGTGTTCAAGACATGTTTGATTGACTCTTCAAGGGCATTGGTAGCATTGTTGGGAAAGTTGGGTAATGTGGCTGCCACATTCCTAACCACTGTGAGGCTTCTGTAGGAGAAGATGGTTGTGAGGAGGGGGGAAGGGAACTGTAGATCATCATGGTTGAGAAGGTGTTCAAGGGTAGTGGGAGTGTCAAGGAAGAGGGTGTAGAGGTGTCGTCGTTCTGAGATGGGTAGGGTATCTAGAATATATATATCTGAAACTGAGGCAAGATAAATGTTCATATTAATGGAAAAGATTGTGGGAATGATGGAATTGTATAGATAAGGTCGGCTAGCACAGAGGGGATCAATGTGGGTTTGATTGGAGTATGCCACCATGAGAGGTCACCAAGGGTGAGTGTGATAAAAACAATAGGGAATTTGACAGTAAAAGGAATGTTCTTTGATGTGGGCATGATTGAAGTGTATCCATCACCCAGGTTTAAAGATAGAAATGTGGGAGAATTTCCAGACAGATTTAGAATCCTTTTTAGTAAAAGGGGAGAGAGAGAAGCAGTAGAAGGGTGTGTAAATGGTGGATTGTTTGGGATGCATGACTTCTATAGGGAGTGATTGTTTTCATAATCTTTTAATACTTCATCCACATTGGTGAAGTTGTTTTCTTTTTCCCAAGTATTTTCTGAAGAGGGATACCCTTTCCAGTGGACAAGGTATTGTCGCCAGGCAGGAGGTCCTCTGTGTCCTATGATCTGATCAATCTCATATTCTTCTTCATTATCTATCTCCATTAGGGGTGGTTTGGTAAACGGAGTTCTGTACTCTTCCATTTGGGTAAATGGGGAAAGAAGGGAGGCATGGAATATGTCATGAACTTTCCAGGTGGGTGGTAGCTTTAGTTGGTATGTAAGTGGAGAGAGAACTTTGATGATTTCGAAGGGTCCTTCTCTTCTGGGAGCAAGCTTTTGGGAGATGTACAGGATTTTTAGGTTTTTATTCAATAACCAAACTTTGTCTCTTATTTTCCACAGTTTAAAGTTTGATTGGGTTTTCTTCATCATGTTCTGTTGAGATAAGATAAGGGCAGCCTTGGCTTCTTCTCTAGCATTTTCTATCATTTTCAATCAGTTTTCTGCTGTGGGGAGGAAGGTTTTTCTAAGGGGGGGGGGTAAGAGCATGGTTCGTATCCCATTATAGCAGAGAACAGAGTTTGTTTGGTGGTGGAGTGGGTGGTAGAGTTATGGTGGAATTCAGTGATGGGGAGGAGATCAGTCCATTTATTTGGTAGATTGAAGCAGAATATTCATAGGTAGTTTTCTAATTCTTGGTTTACCCATTCAGTTTCTCCATCCATTTGAGGATGATAGGCAGTGGAGAGGGCTACATCATATTCCAGTAGTTGAGTGAGTTCCCTGGCGAATGTGGAGGTGAATTGAGGGCCACAGTCAGAGATGCATTTGTCATGTAGACCGAATCTTTTGAATATATGATGGAAAAAGAGGAAAGCAATCCCTTCAGTGAATACTGTTTTAGTAGTTGGGATGAAAATTGTCCCCTGAGTAAGACTGTGGTTGACCATGACCAATATACTATCAAAACCATTGCTTAGGGGTAGGTTGGTGATGAGGTCCATGGACACATGTTGGAAAGGGCAGTCTGCAGTGGTGGGAATGGGAGATAATGGCGGTGCAACTGGGTAAGTGAGTACTTTGTTGGCCTGGCAAGTGGGGCATCCAGTGATGAATCTACAGATAAACGATGACATTCCAGGCCACCAGTAGTCCTTTGAGAGGGTTTGTATTGTCTTGTATTGTCCACTATGTCCCCTGGTGAGGGAGTGATGGAGGGAGTGCATGAGGGGGTGGTGGGAGTTTTCTGGGATATAGAGTCTTTTCTGATAGTATAATTTTCTGTCAGAGTAAGTCCAATCTTTTGGGGAAGATTGGAGGAGGGAGGCTGTTATGCTGGACAAGCGTGACACCTAGTCTGATCCTTTATTGCAGTGTGCACTTGATAGTAGCACGAAGACTAATAGAAATCCAAAGGAGTTTGGTTACTGCAGTGACTCTTTCACACTGAGGAAACTAGACACCATACTTGTGATTGCGTAGATCTAGCTGAGGCTACAAGTACAAAAGGCTACTGTATTTATAGTGAGAACCAATGGATGCAAAGCTGCTACCGCACTTGGCTATTCTGGGTATTGAAAGAGGCACTGTGGATCGAGATCCACAAATGCGACACCTCACATGAGGCAAGGGAATGAGGTAGTCCAACAATAGGGTAAATGAAAAAGGGGCATTGATGCCTGACATACTGGAACTGAGGAATGGAAGATAAAAGAATGAGGCCTCCATGAGGAGAGCCGGAATATTGGTACATCAATGGAGAGGTCATTGATAGAAGATCTGAAGTAGATCAATGACCTAAAGTGTCCCCAATACTGAGGTGGAAAGATGAACTCAGCTTTTGGGTATCAAACAGGAAAATAAGGGGTCCATCTGAACGACTTTCAGTCCACCTCCTACCACTCATCAGCAGTTGGCCAGGCAGGTTCCTCCTCTGGAGGAGGATCCAACTCATCCACATTGTAGCCATTCCCCATCCAGAGCCAGCACATGGTGCAAAAGCAGTCCTTCTGATGACCAAGGTAATCTCTGTCTGAGATCGTAACAGGGGTGGTTATGCCATCTTCTAGGTGTTGTAAGGCTTTTAGTACTAGGGGGTCGGATGGGGTAGAGGCGGTTATTTTTTCTTGGAGTGTAAGGTCAATTTTCCTAATGAAGAGGTCGTTGAGAAGTAGGAGGAGGTCTGTGTTATTATTTGTGGTGGAAGGCAATTCTTTTTGGGATAAAGCATTGGCAGGTGATAGGTCCTTTCCAGGTATGTGGTGGAAGGTGAGGTCATAGTCTTGGAGGAATAGTTGCCATCTGGCGTGTTGTCTGGTGAGTTTTCTGGGTTCTTTGAAATATAATAGGTTTTTGTGATCCATTAGGATTGTTACTTGATTTTCTGTTCCTTGTAGATAGTGTCTCCAGTCTTCCAGTGCATGGATGACTCCTAGTAGTTCTTTATCATAGATGTCATAATTTCATCCTGTGGGGGATAAAGTGGAAGATCGGTAGGCACATGGGTGGAGATCTCCATTTCCATCTTTTTGCATGAGAATTCCTTCCATGGCTCCTAGGGAGGCATCTGTCATAACATAAAAAGGTTTATTCAGGTCTGGAATTGCTAGAACAGGACAGCTGAGGAAGTGTTTCTTTAGGGTTAGGAATGCATCATTTTCTTTCTGGGTCCATTGCCAGGATTGGTTCTTTGTAGTGAGGTTGACAAGAGGTTTACAGATGTTGGAGAATCCAGGAATGAATTTACAATAGAAGTTGCAAAACCCTAGAAAAGATTGGGTTTCTTTTACTGTGGTTGGGGGAAGCCATCCTTCTATTGCCTTCAGTTTGGTGGGGTCCATGGACAGCTCATCTTCCGATAGGATCATTCCCAGATAATCTACCTTTGAGGCATCAAAAGTGCATTTTTCTAATTTTAGGTAGAGCTCATGTTCCATTATCTGCTCCAAAACTTTCTGGGTTCCTTCATCTTGTAGCTCTAGGGTGGGGGAATGGATCAACAAGTCATCCATATAGATAATCAACCATCCTTGTGCAATATAGTCAGCGAAGATATCATCCATTAGGGCTTGGAAAGTGGCGGGGGAATTATATAGTCCAAAGAACATTACAGTTGGTTCAAATAATCCAAAAGGGGTGATAAAGGCAGCTTTTCATCGATCTTCTGGTCTAATAAGAACATTGTTGTACCTCCATCGTATGTCCATCTTGGTGAAGATTTTAGACCCTCTTACTTTGTCTATAAGGTCGGAGATAAGGGGTAGGGGATAGGTGTTTTTGATAGTATGGGAGTTGAGGTATCTGTAGTCTTGGCAGGGTCTTAGTTTCCCATCTTTCTTGTCTACAAAAAAGAAAGGGGATGCTTGGGGCAATTGTGAGGGTTTTATCTTTCCTGCAGCTAGTTGTTCATCCAGGAACTTTCTGCATGCTTCGCTTTCTTTTGGGTTTAGGAGGTAGTTTTTAGCTCGTTTCAGAGTAAAGGAGTCATCCAGGTTGATCTGGTGATCATAGGATCTGAAGGGGGGAATAGAGTGGGTAGCTTCTTCGGAGAATACTTTCTGATATTTTTCAAATTTTCTGGGGAGTTTTACATCTTTCTTTTCTTTGTTTATGGCTAGTTCAGTTGAGATAGTGGTTTTCCTTATTTCCTTGAAGTCTTCTTTATTGCCACAATGTTGGATAACTACTTCTTCATTTGGGTGGAATAGATTATAAGATAGGTATTTGACTAGATATTGTTGTGGTTCTGTATCTTCTTTCTTGATGGGTGTTCTCTCTGGGATAGATAGTTCCCTGATGGTCCAATTGATGTTGGGGTTGTTTTTCTTTAGCCAGGTTATGCCCAGGATAAGGTCGGTTTTCCCACATCCGATGATTATAAAGGTCCTTTTTTCTTTTCTTCCACTTATTTCTAATTCCACTATGGTTTTATACCTTATTTCCCCTCCAGCATTCTTTGTTCCATTGGCATTTATGGTGTTTCTTGGTTGTCTTAATCTTTTCAGAGATAGATTGTGTCATTTGGCGAAGGATTGGTCCATGAAGCAGTTGGTTGCTCCACAGTCTACTAGGGCTCTTGTTTTTATCATGGTTCTTCCGTCCAGGTCATGTATGAGAATCGGGATTTGAATTGCATCAGGATCTTTTGATACTAGTACAGACGGAAGTCTAGGGAGTCATGACATGATTTCATGCCCCCTCCTTAAAAACCCTTTACTTTGGCAATGTGAGCGATCATCTCCACAGATAAGGTGGATTGGACTTCCACCTTTGCTATGGTTTCTTCCTTTCCTTCCTTGTCTACTTCCATAGGTGTATATTCTTCATCATATACCTGTTTTAATACTCAAAGAAGGTCATCTTGATTAACCTTCTTTTCACTAGTAAGCTTTTTTACATATTCATTGGCTACTCCTGCTGGTTCCTCTTTTACTTCCTGGACTTTTCCTGGGGTTTTGCTTGGGTTCCTTGGCTATTTCCTTGTCTCTGAGGGTGATCCCTCAGGTGTTTCCTGGTAGAACAACTGACTTTATGGCATATGAAGCATCAGTTTTCTCTAATATGCTTGGCTTTCTTGACTGGGGTGAGTCTGATGATGTCTATGTCCATAGTGTTTGGATCTTTTGCTCTTCTTCCTCCTCCAGTTCCTGAATAGGAGAGGTGGTTTCCTTGTAAGTCCCTTTCTCATTCTATCTGCCTTATTCTCTGGTAGGACTTCTCTATCCATTCTTTGAGTGTATTGGGTTCCTTTACTAGGATGATGGGGGAGGGGATGTCAAAGTTGAGTCCTTTGATGAACCATTCACATAATGCGCCTTCACTCTTTTCTTTGGAGTTGGCGGCTTTGAGTTGGAAATCTTGAACATATTCTTGGAGGTTAGTCATGGTAGATGGTCCACGTTTCATATGCATTTGAGTGAGCTTTTGTCAGCTGTCCTTGTGAGATTCTTCTGATATGAAGGAATTTGTGAATTCATGAGCAAAGTCCTCCCATTTCTTCTTCTTCCTTTCTTCATCAGTTATATTATTGTTTGATGTATACCATCCTTCAGCGAACACTCTTCCTCTCCCTTTGCTCATTTTGTTTAGGGCAGTTAAGATCTTCTTCTGTTCAGTGTCATATAGATCCTCATTCATGAGAAAGTAGGCAGTCATTGATAGAATCCACCACTTGGCATTTTCTGCTTTTCCTGAAAAGTCCATGGGGCATCCTGCTCGGAGTTCCTTGGTAGTCATTTCTTTCTTTGGTTCTGGTAAACCGAGGGTAAAGTCTTGATCTTCTTCATCAAGGTCTACCTGAATTGGTTCTGGTCCTGGGGTAGGTGGTCTGCTCTCATGAGACTCTGGCTCCCTTCTTGAATTATCCATAGATAAAAATGATAGTTCAACAGGTATAGGAGATGGATCCCTTCCAGTGAAGACAGTCTCAATAGTAGGGATCAGAGGTGCAGGTTCTGACATAGAAGTTCATTGATGCAAGCAGTATTGACCAGTGAGGGGTGGATGAGATGTCCCAGCAATTCGGCTTCTTTTCAGGATTTGAATAGATCTAAGAGGAACCAGGGTGTTTCTGATGGCCTCAGCTTGACTATCTGGTTGGTTGGAATCCAAGTTGGAGTCCACCGGGATGGTATATTTTCCTGACGAAATCTTGCCTGTTGATGGGTACCCTTCTTGTAGATACAAGGGGCAATAGTTCAGCTAGATCTATTGTTATGCTGGACAAGCATGACATCTAGTCTGATCCTTTATTGCAGCATGCACTTGATAGTAGCACAAAGACTAATAGAAATCCTGAGGAGTTCAATTGCTGCAGTGACTCTTTCACACTAAGGAAACTAGACACCACACTTATGATTGCATAGATCTAGCTGAGGTTTCAAGTACAAATGGCTACTGTATTTATAGTGATCCTCTAAGGTATAGATCCCTATTGTGGAAAGGAAGAGGCACTGCAGATCAAGATTCACAAGTGCTACACCTCACATGAGGCAAGGAAATGAGGTAGTTCGAAGATTGGGTAAATGAAAAGAGGGCATTGATGCCTGACATACTGGAATCAGAGAATGGAGGATACAGCAATAAGGCCTCCATGAGGAGAGCCGAAGTATTGGTACATCAAAAGAGAGATCGTTGATAGAAGATCTGAAGTAGATCAACGACCTAAACTGTCCCCAATACTGAGGTGGAAAGATGAACTCAGCTTTTAGGTATCAAAAGGAAAAATGAGGGGTCCATCTGAATGACTTTCAGCCCACTTCCTACTACCACTCATCAGCAGTCAGCCATGTGGGTTCCTCCTCAAGAGAAGGATCCAACTCATTCACGTCGTAACCATTTCCCATCCAGAGCCAGCACATAGTGCAGAAGCAGTCCTTCCAATGACCAAGGTAATCTCTGTCAGAGATTGTAACAGATGCATATATAACAAGGACCTTCTACAATAACTAATCTACAAGAATATGTCCAAGATTTCCAACTTGAAGCCACCAACTCTAAAGAAAAGAGCAAAGGTGCATTATGTGAATGGTTCGTCAAGGGACTAAACTTTGACATCTCCTCCCCCATAGTCCTGGTAAAAGAACCAGATGCCCTCAAAGAATGGATTAACAAATCTTACCAAAGGATGAGACAAAAAGAGACTTGCAAGGAAATTGCCTCTTCTACTCTGGGACTGGAGGAGGAGGAAGGTCAAAAGACTCAAATGCCATGGATGTAGACACCATCAGACTAACCCATATTGAAAAGGCCAAACACATCAGAGAGAACTGATGCTTCATATGCCATAAGATTGGCTGTTCCACAAGGAAACACCTAAGGGATCCCTCTCTGAGACAAGAGAATAGCCAAGGAACTCAAGTGACATCTTAGAAAAAAGTCTGTGAGGTAAAAGAAGAAACTGTAGGAGTAGCTGATGAATATGTAAAGAAACTCACAAGTGAGAAAAAGGTTAATCAAGATGACCTTCTCAGAGTATTGAAACAAGTATATGATGAAGACTATATGCTGATGGAAGTAGATGATGAAGGAAAAGAAGAAACAGTGGCAAAGGTGGAAGTCCAATCCACTCACTCCCCAGAAATCATTGCTTGTATTGCCAAAGTAAAGGGTTTTTAAGGGGGCATGAAATCGTGTCATGACTCCCTAGACTTCCATCTGTACTAGTATCCAAAGATCCCAATGCAATTCAAATCCTGATTCTCATATATGACCTAGATGGAAGAACCATGATAAAAACAAAAGCCTTAGTAGACTGTGGAGCTACCAACTGTTTCATGGACCAATCCTTTGCATGATGACATAATCTACCCCTTAAAAGACTATGACAACCAAGAAATGCTATTAATGCCGATGGAACAAAGAACATAGGAGGAGAGATTAGATACAAAACCACAGTGGAACTAGAAATAAGTGGAAGAAAAGAAAAAAGAACCTTTATGATCATTGAATGTGGAAAAACTGACTTAATTCTTGGAATGATATGGTTGAAGAAAAATAATCCTGACATCAATTGAGCAACAGGGGAACTGTCCATTCCAGAAAGAACCCTAATCAAATGAGAAGACACAGAACCACAAAGATACTTGGTCAAATACCTGTCTTGTGACCTATCTCACCCAACAGAAGAAGTAGTAATCCAACATTGTAGAGATGAAGAAGACCTTGAAGAAATCCAGAAAACCACCATTTCAATCAAACTAGCAATAAATGAAGAAAAGAGGAAAGTAAAACTCCCAGAGAAATTTAGAAAATACCAAAAAGTATTCTCAGAAGAAGCTACCCATTCAGTCCCCCCATCAAGACCATACAACCACTAAATCGATCTTAACAACTCCTTTACTCCAAAACAAGCTAAAAACTATCCACTTAACCCAATAGAAAGTGAAGCCTGTTGAAAGTTTCTGGATGAACAGTTAGCAGCTGAAAAAATCAAACCATCACAATCCCCACAAGCTTCCCCTTTATTCTTTGTGGACAAAAAGGATGGGAAACTGAGATCCTGTCAAGATTATTGATATCTCAACTCTCATATAGTCAAAAATGCCTATTCACTGCCCCTTATATCCAATCTAGTGGATAAAGTTAAAAGATCTAAAATATTCACTAAGATGGATATGAGATGGGGGTATAATAATGTCCTCATCAAACCAGAAGACAGATGGAAGGCAGCATTTATCACCCACTTTGGACTGTTAAAACCAACAGTCATGTTCTTCAGATTGTGCAATTCCCCAGCTACCTTTCAAGCCCTAATGGATGACATCTTCGCAGATTATATTGCACAAGGATGGCTGATTATATACATGGATGATCTGTTAATCCACTCCCCCTCCCAAGAGCTACAAGATGAAATAACTCAAAAAGTTCTACAAAGAATGATGAAACATGAACTATATCTGAAGCTAGAGAAGTATACATTTGACACATCAAAAGTAGACTGCTTAGGAATGATCCTTTCTGAGGATGAACTATCCATGAACCCCACTAAACTTAAAGCCATAGAAGGATGGCTTCCCCCTACCATAGTAAAGGAAACAAGATCCTTTCTAGGATTCTGCAACTTTTATTGGAAGTTCATTCCTGGTTTTTCTGACATCTGCAGACCATTGGTAAACCTCACTACAAAGAATCAATCCTGGCAATGGACTCAAAAAGAAAATGATGCATTCCTAACTCTAAAAAAACACTTTCTTAGTTGACCAGTATTATCCATCCCAGACCCAAAGAAACTATTCTATGTAATGACCAACACCTCAATAGGAGCTACTGGGGAGATCCTTATGCAGAAAGATGGAAATGGAGATCTTCACCCATGCACAAATAGATCCTCCACCCTCTCTCCTGCCAAAAGAAACTATGACATTTATGATAAGGAACTTCTAGGGGTAATCCATGCATTGGAGGATTGGAGACATTATTTACAAGGAACAGAAAACCAAGTAATGATCTTAACAGATCACAAAAATCTATTATACTTTAAAGAACCAAGAAAACTCACCAGATGACATACTAGATGGCAGCTATTCTTATAAGACTATAACCTTACCTTCTACCACATACTGGGAAAAGACTTGTTCCCCACTGACATTCTCCTTCAAGGATCTACCCTCTACTACAAAAGATAATACCAACCTACCCCTCCTCTCTGATGACCTCTTCATCAGAAAAATCGACCTAGCACTCCAAGAAAAAATCACCATGTCTACAACAACTGACCTGTTAGTCCTAAAAGCACTGCAACACCTGGAGGATGGAGTAACCCTTCCACTACCCTGATCTTCACCAAAGGACTGGATGTATGACAATGGAAAACTATATTATCAGAAAAGACTATATATCCCAGAAAATTCATGCCACCCCCTTGTTCATTCTCTTCACCACTCTACTGTGGAAGGACATAGTGGTTAATACAAAACTATTCAAACCTTCTCAAAAGACTATTGGTGGCTGGGAATGACATCCTTTATCTATTGATTTATTGTGGAATGCCCCACTTGTCAGGCTAACAAGGTTCTCACCCACCCTGTCACACCCCCTACCTCCCCTATCCCTACCATGGCAAACTGCCCCTTTCAACATATATCCATGGATCTTATCACCAACTTACCCCTTAGCAATGGATTGGATAGCATATTGGCTGTGGTCGACTGTTACGCTTGTGCTGGGTAGGTCCAAGTGTAGCCCTTGTATCCCTATCCAGAGACAGAAAACGAAGGAGAAGGGAAGGGCAAAGGTAAGTTCTAGGGGTAGGCAAGAGGGATGGTGATGGACGAAGGAGAAGGACATCACCAGGGATCAGAGAAAGAGCGATGGATGTCGCCATAGGCATGAAAGGCAGAGGATGCTGCCAGGTATATGTAGGGGGATGGCCAGATGACAGGAGATCAGGAATAGGAGGGCCATCAGTAATCAAGGGGAGACGGTGATGTGACGAGAGGAGAGGTAACTGAGGAACATCACCGAGGTTCAGGATGGAAAGAGCTTCAGCGAGGCGGCAATCAGAGATATAGCTGAAGATCAGGAGTTTTCAAAGAAGTGACAGGCGGAAGTCTTGGGACAGACAGATGATAAGGATATAGGGTATATGATAGATTCATAGGAGTAGAGGTGTTACAGAGGTGTCAAGAAATCATGGAGGGAAGAATGGTAGGGAATTATGCAAGGGAATAGGGAATCCTCAAGGGAGGTCTAAGATGGGGAACTATAGTACAGAGGAAGCCACTATATGTAGTAATCAGGGAAGGCGGCTGTGTAGTATGAGAAAGGGAACAGGGTAAAGGGTACTGATGATGAGTCATGGTGACGAATCATCAGAATGTCCAGGAATGCAATGGAACATCAAAGAAGTGCTGACTTAGCCAGAAGAATGGAAGGTGATCTGAGATCAAGGGCTAAGTCAGGAAGAATGGATAAGCCAAGATAATAATGGAATGGATGAGTCAGAAGGGTCAAGG
>JBBPJU010000674.1:0-18934 GCA_038088875.1 Austroboletus festivus
GAGTTGGAGGAGGAGCGCGGGAGGAGGAAGAGGGGGAAGAGGAGGAGGTCGAGGTTGAGGTCGAGGTAGAGATAGTATCCATCACATTGGGTTGGTTGTCAGGTGAGAATATTTGTACGATGGCGTTTTCTTTTGAGAGCATTTGCGCATTTACGTCGAACGGCGTCGCGCTGCACAAGAAACTCTCGGACGGTCAAGACATGCAACTCGCCTGCAGGTTCGATTTTGGTCACATAAATTCTGTCACAGGCACAAAATCAATACCATCAAAATTGAAAACATTTTCCTAATCATCTTTGCCCGACCCTTTTCCATCTACGGGATATTTCATATTATGTAATCTACTACTACCCATCCCACCTCACCCGTTCCATGCTGCACAGCGTGGCGAATCCATCAACCCATGCCCGTACATTCATCCTCATCCTCAGTAACGCCTGCTACGGCCCGGCGATCTTGACCGATCCCGATCTCGCCGTCGATCACTAATGCAAGTCAGCAAGCCACCTCAAATAACCAAACACAAACGCACTCGTAGCGAGACGACGCCTGTCTCTCGTAACGCTCCCGGTCCCGATCATCACGTGAACCGCGGTGTTCCCCACCTCGCTCCCCTCCCACCCGTGCTGAACCACTCCCTCCTGATCCCATTCCCGAAGCAGGAGCTCCCGTCTTGCGCTTCTCTCGCTCTTCTCGAAATTTAGAAAGCATGTTCCGCAGCTCGTGATATCCCAGATGCATCTGTCAAACACATGACATCTCTTTTCAAAATCATACAACGCACAACGCACCTTGCCTCCAAAGTGGTCTGCCAGTCGCCGGTCCGAGTCCAACACCGACAGGTAGGCACCACAAACATCACACACACGCAGCTTTTGGTGTCCAGATGCACCCGACGTGTCCGTCAGTTGCTGTAGCTCGCGCTACCCACATGCCAAAACGTCGACGCTGCATCCCAAAAGAAAAAAAAAAAAACCTGCCACCACTTACCTCCTTGTCCGCTTTTTCGCTCTTGAGCGCCTCGATCGCCGCCATTTCCCGCATAGACTCTTCCACTTTGCCTTGTTCACCTGTCGGAACCAGTCAGGATCACCTCTTATCCGTACATCAGCCCAACACCAACCCAGGGTTTCGATCTTCTCCGTCCCACCCTGGATTGCTAACTCAATCTCTGCAATTTCCCGCATCAAATTCGTCGTTTTCGCGTTCTCTTCAGGTGTCTTTTCAAGTCTCCGGTGTGCTGCCCTGATTCGCCTGTCGCATTCATCAACGAACGCAAAGATATTCGACTCGTATTCCATTTGAAATCGTGCGAAAATGGGGTCATTCGGATTCGCCTCGCGTGCTTGTAGAAATTCAGTCTTCAGCCGCTCCGTGTGGGACTTGGGACATGCACCCAGGTCCATTTTCTATGCGATGGATGTCATCTAGCGTTCGCAGTCTAGAATGTGGATACATACTGTATTTGTAAACAATGCATGCGGGCATGTCCCGCATAGAAAATTTCGGCAGACCTTTTCGTCTGACCACACCAAATTTGCATTGGCGACACCCATAGCTTCGGGACCCATCATTTGCTGTCAAGGTATTATGAGTACGTACACGGCCCCAGAAAAACACGCACCTCCAGGAGCTTCCTTTGCATCTCTGCAAGTCGTCCCATTTTGACAGAGTTTGTGAAGTACCGAATCGCTCAAGCCGGGTACTCGATAGTCCAAGTTGAAAGAGTATTATTTGTCATTGTGTAGCAAGACCTTCTGGATCAAACACGAGTAAACAAGGCACGCTTACGCCTCAAGTTGGTACCAAGTAGTCTACTATGTGCCCGCCAATAGTTGCAGCCATTTTTTGTCCTTGTGTAGTTACAAACGCTATCTTTCAATCTCCGCTTTCTTTGGACTAAATATGACAAAGCCCACTTGAATATCCGAAATCCTGCGATCTAGCCCCACTATCGATGCGCTCATGATGCATATCGCCAAAGTGTGGCCACTTTCACATTATGAGCGTATCAGCCATATGCCGTTGACAGAGTGAATGCGTTCAAGGTCCGGTCGGATTTCAAGCCCTCGCCACCGATCGAACTGATAGCTATAGCCTTGGGCATTACGCTATGGATCGTCAATCACACCCACGTTAGTGTGACAAGGTTGTAAACTATTACAAGTGGTAACAACAGATGAGCGCGCCGTATTAGGTAGGTGTGCATGCATGCAACACGAGGAAAAAAGGTGGGTGGCATAGTGACAGGATGATGTGGTAACAAGAATAATACAGTGCAACGTGGGGAGAATCATTATTGAATGCCGACCTAGTTTGTGCGGCTACAATCACGGCCTCGACCGTAGCCTCGACCGCGACCGCGACCACGTCCTCGCGTTTTGCCACGCTCTTCATTTCGAGGTGATTGCGAAGGTGAATGAGCGATGCTGTCCTGCATATGGGGTGACTTGTTGGATGAATATTGTGATCCGACGACAGTGCGGTGGGTAATTCTGAGATGGTGTGTTCCGCTTTTGCCTGAGCCCCAGGAACCTTTTCCGGAAACAGGTGATCCGTTCACAGGCTGAGCTGTGCTGGCAAGCACTTTAGGAGTGGGTGGGGGCGTGAAACCGCCGTAACTCATTAAAAGGTTTTGGATCTCCATATACTTCATGCTATCGTTGCTCATCTTGTTCAGCAACGACTGCTTTCCTTCCAGGGATGTGACAGTCGTCCAAGCGTTACCAATGTCTCGGATCGTCGCCAGCCCCATGTCGAGAATCATCCATACTACTTCCGGTTCGGCGGAGTTCAGTGCAATGGAAAGAAGTGATCCTGGAGGCGAAACGTTATAGGTAGCATTATGCTCCTCCTGTTTTGGGTCGTATGACTCGAAGAAGTATTTGATTATTTGGACGTGGCCATGCTGTAGAGCAATGTGAAATGCCGAAAGACCCAACGAATTACGTTCCTCAGGATCAGCACCTACGGGGAAAGCGCGCTAGGATTTGCTGTGTACGGTTATTAAAGCTGCACGATGAACTTACTATGGGCATCAAGCCATCTAGCAAGGTCAGTATCACCCTTTTGCGCAGCAATATGCGAAAGCGTCTCCATCGGGTCTGGAGGGTGTACTGCGACGTAATTCTCGCAGCCCATCTTGATTTCCCCGCCGGCGGGATCGACCTCATCTTCCCACACGCCCTTCTTGACCTTGGAAACTTCTCCAGCGCGTGCAGCAGCAAATATGGCCGATCGCAAGTTCTGAACACGCTGCAGCTGGAACTGTGCCCGCTCAGCGGCCTTTTTGCGTTGGCTCTCGGCTTCTACTTTCCTTGCGGCCGCCTTCACTCTTTGCCGTTCCTCAGCCTCTTTACGTTCTGATACAGCCAGTTAATACTTCAATATGACGTTAGATTCGTCTGAATTCGCCTTTTTCTCGTACTCGTGCTTCGAATGCCTTGCGTTCTACCTCTCGCCGGACCCTGCGAGCTTCTGCTTGTTCTCTTCCTTCCCTCATATTCTTTAAGCGAGCTTCATACTCTTCCTGTGTCTCAGGAGTTTTCCGAGGAGGGTGACGGTATGGGTCCTCTAGAGGTGATGATTGACACCAAAAGTTAGTAAGGATCGTGAAAGAAATGATAACATACATACGAATACGACTATAGCCATGCCCTGTACGGCCCTTCAATACCTCTTCGAAGACGAACCTGATAAAAACCGAATGGGATAAGCGCCACAGCGAGACGAGGACGCACCCCCCACCTGAAAAACCTAAGACGCTCCCTGTCGGACTCGTAATCTTCATCATAAAAGTAAAATTCCTCCTCATCATCATCATCATCATCGAAATAACCGTCATAGTCGTCATCACTGTAGTACATGCGGCCACATGACCAGCGGTCAAGTGGCTCAAACTCGGATGCTTGGAGTACGGTATATGCTTCACTAATTTGCTGAAATTTCGTGGTAGCCTCTTCGTTTCCAGGATTCTTGTCTGGATGCGTGCGGAGAGCCAGCTTTGGTGCCTATTTTTGGTACCAAAAACGCGTCGAAACGGACGATGAGACTCACCTGCTTGTATGCTGATCGCACCTCGTCTATCGACGCCCACTGTCGGTGAATTCAGACCGCCACCTTAACCGATGGCAATCTCAGAGTTTTCGTACCTGCTCGAGCCCAAGCAGAGCATAAGATTCACTGATAGATGGCTGCTTGACCATGCTGGCGCGAAATATAAAAAAAAAGGGCGAACGACGCGACTCGGACTGAGACGCGTAGTAAATACTAACTACGAAATTAACCACCACAATAGCCGGGGCGGCTATTACACCGGACAAACGCGAGCCATTTCATTCTCGACCGCCATGTCTGAGTTCGGCCAGATACCACCAACTGACCAACACATCGCGTTGCCCACTCCTGTACCGGCACAAGATGCCACGCGAAGCGTCTCTGTCCTCTCTGGTATATTCGGTGACAAGTGCGTCGTGGCCCGTTTTCGCGGGACAAACCAAAACCCACAAACTCACGAAAAAGTGCAGCCCTTATTTCCAAGCAGGCTTTGGGCTCATGGTACTTGACATATACACGTCGGCTTTCTTTTCGTTACTTAGACCCCGCTGCTAGGGACTGGGTGTAGGGCTTACAGCTCTCCGCCAGGGCCTCGTCCTAGGCTCGACTGCGCTCCGTCGACGCATGCTCGTGTCGCTTGAAATGAATAATAAAGACCACGCATATCAATGGTTCCTGACGTGGATGGCACACAACACGAACGCTTCATCTCAGGGGCGCGCCGCGCCCACCTGGCTACGCAGTCATCAATTGAGCGTCGAAACGTCGTTTGAACAAAGAAGTAACGGAAGCTCTTCGGCGTTATTCAGGCTCGTAGCGGGACCTGGCATGCACTGGTTCAAGTTCCGCGGAGCATGGATACAGGTTTGTTGTTAAATGTTCCTCGGAGAGTGACTCATTGAACGCACTGTGTTGGTAAATGGGTTTGAAGATGAAACGGGAGCGTGAAACGCGCACTATGCAATTGATGTCTGGCACACCATGGGAGACGGTCACATTGACAACCCTTTCGCGGGACAGACAGCTATTTCCGCAACTTCTTATGGAAGCCCGGGATCTTGCGCTCAAAGGTCAAGAAGGTAAACTTGTCATTCGCACTGCATGGGGTATTGAGTGGAAGCAGTTCGGTCAACCCCGTAGAAAGCGGCCGCTGCACAGCGTTGTGCTGGAATCCGGCGTAAGTGAGAAAATTGAACAAGACGTTCGCGCTTTCTTGGAGCGACGACAGTGGTACGCCGATCGAGGTAAGCATAACTCTCCCACCCAAATCGCGGACACTGAGATTGGTATCTAGGTATACCCTATAGGCGTGGGTACCTTCTTCATGGACCCCCGGGTTCGGGAAAGACATCGTTCATTCAGGCGCTCGCTGGCTCACTCTCCTACGATATTTGCCTCCTGAATCTCTCTGAACGTGGTCTTGCCGATGATAAATTGATTCATCTTCTATCTAACGCTCCAGAACGTAGTTTTATTCTCATAGAAGATGTAGACGCTGCTTTTAACAAGCGGGTGCAAACCGGAGAGGACGGGTGAGTCTTTTCTGCCATCCTCGATGACACATGTGGATTGCTCTGGTAGGTACCAGTCCTCGGTGACATTTTCGGGTTTTCTGAATGCACTAGACGGCGTCGCATCTGGAGAGGAACGCATCATCTTTATGACGACAAATCATGTGGAAAAGCTAGATCCGGCACTTACCCGACCTGGTCGCGTTGACCTCAATGTACTGGTTGATGATGCATCACCCACCCAGGCAAAAACACTATTTACTCACTTCTACGGAGAAAACGACGAGGTGTCTAGGGATAATATCGATCGCTTGGGACAGGACCTTGAGAAACTTACAGCGACAGAGATGCGTGATGGGCGCCGAATAAGCATGGCTACTCTCCAGGGCCACTTTATCCGGAATAATGCCAGGGAGGCCATAGCGGGGTGTCGGGAACTCTTTGTTAACAGACGGATATGAGAGACAGCTGGTATAGAATATGTATATTTTGTCAACCTTGACAGACGAATATACCGAAATTTGTTTTTCTTTAAAATATTGGCCTGCGCTTCCGCCCAGTGTATTTTGAGTCCCGGGGGACACTTTCCTTCCCTCTCTGTCGATATAACTACGAGATGGGATTATCTAAGTGCGACCAAGTGATCAAGGAAAAAGATTCACCTCTTTCTTTTTCAGTATCCAATCTCTATCCCTGATTGTCTTTCGCTTCCCGCTACGGTCTCGCTTCCTTTCCTTTTCTCTTCTCCTCTCGAACGGTACCTGTGCGTCCTCCGTCTCTAGACCTTTCGGCAGTTGTTGTTGTCCACCTGCCGTATTTCCAACAAACAAACACAGGAACACCTTTTTCGCCTTTTTGGAATTTGGATAATCGACGACAATACCACCACCAAAACCTGCTTTCTGCGCTATCGAAGTGATGAGCTGTATTTGATCGTCCGAGGAAGGATAGAATTGGAGTACAGCACGCGATGGGTTACGCAGGGCAGAGTAAAGCGTCGTAAAGAATCGATTTAGGCGGTGCGGGGGTGACGACGATGGGTGGGACGTTTCTGCATTTAACAGCCATTGGAGAACGGATATACTGAATAAGAATGAGCAATTGTCCATGGAGGGACATGCGCCGAACCTGATGGCACCATCAAAGCTTCCTGGGCGGAACCCAAACCCCTGACCGATATCTTGTAAAAACAGATCGCCGTCCACTTCTCTCTCCAGGGCCACCTCTAAACTCGACATCCAACGTCGAAACTGACGGAGACACATAGCCCTCAGATAGACTCACCAAGCATGCTCGGGGCGATATCTACCCCTGCCCAAACGTATCCCTCGTCGTCGAGAATTTCCCCCGACAACCCGGATCCACAGCCAATGTCGAGAAGGAATGCGGGTTGACCTGGTGGGAGGTTCAGCAGCTCCAGCGCGCGGTAGGTCATGTCTGCTTGGATCTGCTGATTCCGGGTGCTTGATAGGCCGTCGAGGACTGCTATGATGATAGATGTGAGAACGACTCACTTGGTAGTGTATTTTTTGGCTTCGGCATCGCCATAGTACTGCCCGAAGAGGATGGTCATGGATCGACAGCTGAATAGGAAGGGGGCCACGCACGATTTCTGGCGGTGCTTGTAGCTCTGGTCTAGACATGATTCGACTGTACGGATGAGTGCCAGTATCGACGAGATTTTGAGTTGCGCCTGCAGGCATGCACGCTCACAAAATCCAGCACGTGATCCATAAGATACGCTGCATCCATCATTAACCGTAGACATCGTAGACGATGGCGACGACGAGCAAGCAGTACAAAGCCATCGGCGAGGACATCTGGAAGAGCCGCACCGAGAAAACTGTGAGCCAACGCGTTGTAGATACTTCCCATATTGATCGGACTCGTATATCAACAGAATGCCGAACTATTTGCGCTAACGTATGGTGCTCTCGTCGTACAATTGGTTCAAGACTATGAAGACTATGCCGAAGTCAATAAACAACTCGAGAAAATGGGGTACAACATAGGGATGAGACTGATCGAGGACTTTTTAGCAAGGAGCTCACTTGGCCGGTGCGCTGATTTCAGGGAAGTCGGCGAGGTCGTGGCAAAAGTGCGTACGCCCTATTGGGTTATCAGTTACATGCTGAAGCGAATCCTCAAGGTCGGGTTTAAATCCTTCCTGAACATCACGCCAGCCGTCACACATAGTGCGCCAATGTCGAGACCAAACAGCTCCCAGCAACAGGGCACCGTAGCTGGTTCATCGTTCGTCCTCACCCTTGAAGAGAACCCTTTAGCAGAATTTGTCGAACTGCCAGAAGAAGCCCTCGAAGGCGGGCTGTGGTTCAGTAACGTGTTGTGTGGTGTGCTCAGGGGGGCTCTCGAAATGGTGCATAGCAATGAACCTCCCTGATAGACGCGTTGTGCGCCTGACCGTTTGATAGGTACAAATGCAGGTGCATGCAGAATTTCTATCCGACGTGCTTCGAGGAGATGAGAGTACGGAAATCCGCATCACGTTGTTGAAATACCTGGAAGAGGAAGTGCCAGTAGGCGACGATTAGACTCACCTATATATCTCAAGCTCCTGATACTTTCGTTGCCAATCCGACACGTTTAAGAGTCTATATACCTTGAAGCGATAAGATTTCCAAGGCAACTTCGATGATATGGGTATAATACTGTACGGCGCGTCGAATCCATTCAGCCAAACCGGTTGACCCTGTTGAGCTTCTTCGCCGTTTTGGCGTTTGATTGTGTATTTTGTCCTCTGACGGGTAGACCCATTGCATGCCTCTTCCCCACATAACTTCCAATCATCCTCAGGTGAGCAATGTTCTCCCTCACAACACGTTTCGCCTCCGACTCGATCTTCAAGCTCCTCAGCGGATCTGGAGGCCCAGCCAATGAATCCTCGAACGCTTTTCGCCTAATATCCTCGATAGGCGTAGAGACAGGAGGAGCCTTGTACTCGACGGAGGCGAGCGGCATGCGACGGAGTGGTGATGCGGTAGACGGAGAGGCGAGAAAAGAAGCTAGTTCGGTGACTTGGGTCGGTGTAAGGTCCCGTATTTTTTGGCGGTCGTGGATTTGTAGTCGTGCACAAAGTCGATGGGCTGTCTTGTTCCCGACGCCGTAGAATGTGGTCAATGCTTGCTGGTGGTGGTATGAGAGCAATGAAAACTTGCAAGCCTTGTCTAGTACGCACCCTCGCATAATGCAAGTCAGGCAAAAGTACTCCAAGAACGTGCACCATTTGATTCCAATGTAATTGGACCAGCTTAAGGAAAGAACGATTTGACACTCCGCACCACGTCCTTAATTCGCTACACTGTACACGACCGCTGAACTCACACAAGTAACATAGTCACATCATGTCCACCAGCAAGGCAGAAGGACGTCGTCAGGAAGACCTTCTCAAACTACGTCTCCAGAATCGCGAAGAGTACGAGCGACAGAAACAGAATCTCATCAATGAAACAGAAAAGTCGCGACCTTCGGCGAACAAGTTCGTTGGACAAAATGACTCCATGGAAGACACCCTAAAGTATAACACGATCGGTCTCGTTCATCTGGAGGACTTTCAGCAGAGGAGAAAAGCGTTAGAGGAGGCGAAAGCTCGGGAAGCAGCGCGTACGAATGAGCTCAAGTAAGTCAGCATTCCCGTCGACTTCACTGTGCGGTTCAACACGCAAGGAAAAGGTCGCTAATAGCACGTGGAGCATTTGTTTAGAGGGGAAACAAAGAAGGTGAAGAAACGCAAAAAGACAAAGTCGACACTGTCGTTTGCTATGGATGATGAAGAGGGTGATGGCGAAGCATCTTCCCGCCAAACACCAGATGCGGAAAATAGCGAGCCTGTGACAAAACGCACCAAATTCGGCAAAAATCCTAACGTAGACACGTCCTTTCTGCCTGACCGCGAGCGGGAAGAGGAAGAAAGAAGAGAAAGAGAACGGCTTCGTCAAGAATGGCTTCGAAAGCAGGAGGAGCTCAAAGCAGAGGAAGTTGAAGTCACTTACTCATATTGGGACGGTAGCGGACACAGGAAATCCGTCATTGTGCGTCCTTCACGTCCTCGTTTGAATTTCCTTTCCAACACCCTGTCAAGTGTAAGAAAGGAGACACCATTAGCAACTTCTTGGAGAAATGCCGACAACAGTTTCCCGAACTTCGAGGTGTCAGCGTTGATAACTTAATGTACGTGAAGGTATGGTTCTTATTCTCAATCATCAATTATTCCTTCACATGTTCCTACGTTCAAGGAGGATCTTATAATACCTGGAGTTAGTATCCCTTTGCACCGGTTTTTGGTGAAGCTTACATCTCGGTAGCATTATACTTTCTATGATTTCATCGTCAACAAAGCCCGAGGAAAGTCGGGACCTCTCTTCAATTTTGATGTCCACGACGACGTCCGCCTTCTCGCTGACGCAACAAGGGAAAAGGACGAATCACACGCTGGGAAAGTGGTGGAGCGAAGTTGGTACCAAAGGAACAAGCATATATTCCCTGCTTCCCGATGGGAGGTGAGTGATTGAGTGTTCAGCAACTTGTCGTCTTCCGTCTACTGATAGAGGTGCCCAATGCTAGATATACGACCCGGAGAAAGACTATGGAAAGTATACAATTGCTTGATCGGTACTTGCTGGCTATTGGCAGCCCTTAATGAAATCAATATCATACTCGTTTGCAATGCAAGTTAAATGATAACATTATAAACTAAGGACGAGATACGACTCGGCTTTAGTGCGTGCGTGAGCTGAGATAAGGAAAAAGAAAAAGGAAGCTTGATTATGCTCCGACAAAAAAGACAACAAAATTATATGCCAGGACCGTGGATTGAACACGGGACCTCCAGAATCCGTGGGATTCGTTTTCAAGACGAGATGTCATGCACGACTTCAGTCTGTTGCTCTCCCAGCTGAGCTACCCCGGCATTATTGTCTTTCTATAATTGATCATCTTGGTTCATTAACCAAAACACTGACCCAAGCACAGCATGGATGGTCCATCTTGTGCTTGGACTTTTGGCTTTGACCTCTTCAACAGTTATAAAAGATGGATTCAGAGAGTATTGTCGCCCCATCCGACCACCTACCTCTCTCACATTTCCTGCTACAATGCAGATAAAAAAGAACTTTGGTATCCCCTTGCGAACCCCTTTACCCCAACTTCAGGAAGGCTGTAATGACTGGACTGCCGCGCTCAGCCACTAAGCCAAAAGGCTACGTGAACTCACCGACAAAACAGGACGATATACCACCAGTGAACCAGTCCCCACGGAATCAGGAGCCGAAGCCCGATCCCACTACCGGTGGTCCGAGAATATTCCACTTTGCGCCCTGGGGCGAACATGTCGACGAGGAATGCAAGTCGCCGATATGGAAAGAGGATATCAGTGATCATTTCTCTGAAGTCTTCAAGGGACCCAACTTGTCAGCGTGTTCGATCGAGCACATCGCAGCGCAGTCGATTCAAATCATCGGAAATCCAACTCAAGAAAGGACTCGTGGTCTTGCGAGTGCCATCTTTCTGCAGCGGATGCGCAAGCAAGCCCGTTCCTAGGGCACGAATGCTTACTCTATGAAAATGGCTGCGCTTGTTACGAGGGTCGCCGACCATTTAGGATGCATCTCGCCTGACGCTGAAAAGGAGTTCGCGGACAAACTCAGTCAGCTCCGCATCAGGCAGCTAAAGCAAAATTGGTGGATGGTACGACCTCCACGGAATCTCGTTGTTGGCTCACGGACAGCTTTCACAGTACTCCGAAGTAATGGCGTCGACCGTACAACAGGAAGATACGATGAAGAACGTGATGGTTGTCACCGTGATGCTCTGTCACTTATTCTATGGTGGTCAACTTCAATACGATGCTGCGCTCGATGTGTTAGAATTCTTTGCGTCGACATTGCCCTGTCCGGATGCCCTACCTGTCATTCATGCACTTTTGCGCGATCTGGGACGAAAATTTGCCCTGCAACGGGCGGGGCGGTGTTTTATCCATGCAATTCTGAATGACCTTCTCCCCCGGACTCAGAGGTAGTCCCATCTTGAACCCTTTTGCAAAAGGGTACGCCTCATGTTATTGTCTCTTGTAAATATTGTTGACGTGATCACTTTAAGAAGGTTTTCGCGATCAACGAGCTCGCACAAGACTGGTATGGCGACACCTACGGCATGGGGCACTATTTTGACCCAGATAGAAATAGTCAAACTCATGATCAACTCTTACAAATGTGAATAGTATCTTTCTGCACATATGCTTCATGTGATGACGCGTCTTGTCTTGAATTCATGTGCTATGATACACCTGGGATGTCGATCTAATGAATGGGTTTAAAAACCAGTGATTCCAGTGGTCTGCTTCTCCTTGCCGTTGAACAGATAAGTATGGGTGATCAGTCAGTAATGTAGCATCTCGCATAGACGTGAAATCATGGTAAGTGGTCGATATAATGCGACGTGATATCGAAGATAGTCCACAAGAGTCCGTGAGTGGTAATACTTCGCACTGCGCTCACGCCGAGACCTTGATATATACGTGCTATTCCAGCGAGCACCGGTTTGGGATCTTTCGGGTCAGGGCCTTGAGTTATGAATGAGCAAGGCATACAACAGGATGACTGGTTCCCGCACCCCGTACAAGCCGGTGGAGAGTTTCCCACACTCCTCTTGGTGGTGTACCAGACAAGGCACGTTGTTGTACCTTGGTCTTGACCCTGGAGATGGATGTCGTTGAGGATAATCACGATGGTCGAGTGGCACGGAGGCGGACTCACACATCAAGTGGATAAATCAGTGCCCACGACGTGACACCAGCAAGCGAACCGCATACAAAAGGGATGACGGAGACGGGTATGGGTAACCAGGGAGGTGTCGGACCTTGCTCCCCTGAGCGTTGTCGGCCAAGGAGATGACGCATGGCATCATATTCAAAGAAATATAACGCTGTACCAGCTGTGTCGCGTACTATATGACGATAGGAGGCATGACGTTCAATATAACAACCAACACAAGTTCATCACGAACCAAAGTGTAATCGAAAACCAATGTAAAGACCGAATATGCCGTTCGTCCTGAATATGTCTCGGACAGCCTCCAGAGTACCTGGTGGTCTCGCCAAGTGGACTCCCTTGTTGGAAGCAATACTATACTCGAGTTGTCTGCGAACCTGAGTTAGGTATCAGGACACCAGTGCTACTTAACAATAAATAATTTCACTTTTACGAGTTCAAATGCTGTTGGAACTAAAATTTAGCACAAGCAGGCACAGGAGATAACAAACGCACGTGCGCTTCCAAAGGAAATGAGAGATCCAGACAGAGCACCACTAATACCGCCAGCGAACGCGGCATCGGATATCCTATTCCGAGAGAAATAATCATGGTTACGACAATATTCTTTCGTATCGCTGTAAATGGTAAATGAGGCAGCACCTGGAGAACACTCAGGGAGAAGGTGGATTACCGGATATGAAAGTACTCACGGACGAACGATATTGTAACAAGAGGAATCCATAACCCACGATAGAACCCTTTTAAACCTTCCTCTTGGTACACTAGGGCTGCCAGTTTCGGAACGGAGACGCGAGTCTTGGTGGTCTGTAACCTCGACTTCAACGAGTCCAACTGGGATAGTTCGTGCTCAGAATTCGAATCTTGTCAAGGAAAATGGATATACCGGATATCCTGCAATTGTAGATATGTAACTGGCCGAGAGAGCACATACTACAGACTTGTTTCCTGTGTGTAGTCTCAAGTTGGAAGTGAGAAATTACATAGTCTCAACGGAGCATACGTTTGAGCGCATCTTCCAACCCTGCACGATCGAACCAAGGATTGCGAGGTGTCCTTTTGGTCATATGAGCATCCATCCCAGCGTCCAGTTGCGTGAAGAAGAAAGGCTACCTAGTCTCATCCATTGGGCACAGTCAAAGCAGGACGAGCTGCAGAGCCCAGTATCGTGGCTTTGCGCGTCGACCACAAGGACAGTTGGTCGGCGAGTGATATAATCAGGAGGGAAAAAGTGCGCAACTGAAAATAGGGTACTCCGCTCGCGAGCCTCTTTGCCGAAAGGTCGACACTGAAACTAATTACTTGCCAAATCCGGTTCGAACTCAAGTTTCAATTCACATCATGTCAATCAATGTTCCATGTTCAATCCTCCCTAATATCATGGCAAGTATCACAAGTCAAAACCCCCCTATTCGCTTCTTGGTCGATTTCTTTTCAACGGTTGGCCGACCACCAAACCGACCGGGAACTACCTGTGTGCTCATCATCGGCTCTTGCGAGGACACGTCGAAGCCACGCCCGAACTGCTGAGAGCGTACTTCCTGTATGGTTTGGCTATGGGCCAAAGGAGGTGCGCACCCCATGGTGTGGTTCATCGGAAGCCGGGCGGCCGCAGCCACGACAAGAGGTGGTCGCTGCGGTGGCATCTCCTCTCTCTGCGTCATAGGCGTTTCAGCAGGCAATCTCCTGTATTGTAGGACAGTTTGTGCTTCTGTATCCCCAAGACCATACGGATCGCGATACGCGTAATCCTGCGGATCCACACCCAACTCCCACTCGGCGAGTAATAATCGAACCCCAAGTGGACTTGAAAAATCCTGTTCATCATCACGATCCTTGTCTGCATAGTGATCAGCTCCTGACTTGCGAGCCGGGTGGAAGTACCCCAACGTGATTTCAGGAGGTTCTTCTCCATTAACCATCTGCACCGGATACGTGGTGCTTCGTCTCGCCTCTTCTACGGCGAAAAAGCAGGGCTTTGCGAGTGGCCCAGTAGAATACACGTCGTTTGATAGAACCAAGTCAGCAACCAACTCTTCCTTGGCGCTTGCCTCGCGTTGCACCGAAAGGTCGTGATCTTCAGATCTTGACACAAGGTTTAGCTGCTTCAAGTGCTCATGTAAAGCCCTGCAGTCGATGGGATCGTAACCGAGCCCGGGGATCGACGTGCTGTGAACCCTATAATGCCAAGGTACAAGATCAGCAAGCTTCTGGATGGGCAGATCGCCGCTCATCAAAGCTTCAGAAACCTGCTTTGGATCGAAGCTGATTCCCGCAAGGAAACCAGTGTACATCGTGCGCCTGGCACTATTCTCATCCTCAACAGCAGACATAACATCAAAGCTGTTTACACATATACGTGAATACTTTTAAACAGGGGAGGAAAGAGATACCTACGTGGTTAACATGCTCTCACCGTCTTTCTCTATACCCTCCCAAATGTTGGGTAGCCGAGCCAACATCTCTTTAAACGCATTTCGATCTGCGCCCTCTTGAGCATCTTCATATGCAAACATCTCTGTTGTAATTCATGAGAGCATGTGGTTGTTAAACTGGAATGACGAACCTTCATAAGCACCGCGAAGGTTCACCTCAATATGATGTCTTCCTCCAGCCGGGCCAAAGTCAATATATGACTCATTGACTTGTCTCTCCAGTCCCTGAACGTCGTCATCCCAGTGATGAACAACACAACGTTCCTGAACAGATTTTGTCCTGTCTTCATCAGGCCGGATAGTACGGATATCTTGTCGGTAAATACTTCCACGTTGACGGAGGCGAAGTAGCGTCAACTCCGTGTCTGAGGGCAACGCAACGAGTGCGTGGCCATCGTATGCTGTGAACACTGATCCTTCATTGGGCAAGCAAGATGGGACAGAATTGCAATGCAAGAGGCCGTCAGAACTCCTGCTGACATCATACAAAGTGACAAGACCGTTTGTCCGTGACGTTAACAGGGTCAACGAAGCTGAGAATATCAGTGGATGTATCCTCTGTGAGGCGAAATTGTGACTTACCACCACCGATACAGTTAGCAGTCACTGCTCTAAGGGTCCGATCGAAGCTCCGGTAGTGTTTAAAGCTCAATAAAGGCCGTTTGCGGAAGCGACTATCGAGCCAGATGACCTCGGAAGTACTGGTGATGCGACTAATGTAGTCCTGTACTGGGCTCTCAAAAGACGTCACGATTGCAGTTGGATGATCAAGACAAAACACGTCCGAAAATCTGTTCGTTGACTACAAGCTTGTAAAGTGAGGTTCGTCCCAAATAAAAAGGCAGGCATACCCTCAAGTCGATATGCTGGACTGCTTTATAGGACGTAAGAAAACATTCGTCGTGCCGTCCAGTGATGCCAAGCTGCCAAAAGTAATCATCATTGCTGGCTCTATGCCCTCCAATCAATTGCCTGTTCAAAAGGGAGGTCAGGCAACGCAATAGATGTCACGGCCGTAACGTACATCGCTTTGCCGCCACGATATGTATTACACTTATAGACCTTTCCGCTCCGGTTGACCGTGACGATGTCGGGACCAGAAGCCAGAATTCTTGAATCTACGACTGGAATGTCTCCAATTTCCGCCCTTGTAATGTCAACTTCTCTGATCACCCTTGAGCGTTCTAAACGAAGGAGGGAAGATGAAGCGTATGTGCGTATTAATAGAGTGCTGAAGGGTGTGGTTATCCGCTCTGATGACGGGGCCGCAGATGAGACCTGCAAAATTGGTGTCTCGAACGCAAAAGACGGGGAGCCAGTGGGATTAAACACCATAGTTCCCGACACGTCCGAAGAAAGGCGAGAAATATCTATGGGATGTCTAAGCATATAATTCGGCGTAAAGAGACGTGGTTATTCTCACTTAGTTCCCTACCAAGTTCGCCCATCGGGAAGACCACTATAAATTCGTTTTGAGTATGATGAGAAGGTATAATCTCCAGCATGTTTCCAATGAAAGGGTCAAACGATTTCAAGCGACGCAATTCCTTGATATCTGTTTCCAGCATATTCCCCAGCAACTCTCCCGGAAAATCAGCATCCGGGAAGTAGGTGCGAAGGTACTGCAGCTAAACCAAGTCATATCAGATGATCGTAATAGACAGATGAGCTCTCACTCCTTTCTCAGCGCGCTTAGATGCCGAATGTTCGTGTATGTCAACCTGGGGTAGACGCGTCTCGGGGAAAATCTTTGTTGGTCCGCCGACGGACGACCATCTCAGATTTACACCTACAGCAAGAGTCAGAACCATAAAACGTATACAATATCCACAAACCGCGAGATGTGTCGGTGACACTGCTCCATTGGACTCTCCCGTTCTTCGAAATCAGCGTACCTCTGCCAATCGACCCGTATTCTAAGTGTGGCCATTGCCAGTAGATTGACTCCCGGCGTCGTTCCTTTTGATTTCCCTTCCATTTTGGTTTACCTGTCTCTTGTCTTTCATATCCAGGCCAATGTTCCATTCCATCTGAGCATTCAGGCTTCAAGGAGGGGAACCAAGTTTTAACTCGGAATTGCACGCCGCTGGTACAAGTGACCTAAAAAGGAAATATGTACTAGCTTCTCAAAAACTGGTGCTCAAACTCGTAGACAATGTTCACCTGGAGGTTCTCGTCATATCCTCACCAAATCCTACGACAATGCGGGAAAATTCATAGTACGGCAGTCAGGCTTGCAGAGGCCACAGAAGCCAACACGTCGAGCTCTCCCAAATGGTCAGTGGATTCGATCCGCACGGGCCTCATAGCAAAGAAGCGAGGGATGACTGTCATGTGGGATAACAATGGAGTGCGCGTTCCTGTGACTGTTCTCCAAGTGTGTGTTCTGAGACTCTCCATGGGTTTGCTACTGAGCGCATTACCGTAGCTCGAGAATTGTCAAGTAACGGGTAACATCGTGTACAAACGACCAGATCAGACCGAGTACCACGCCGTCCAACTAGGCGCTTCTGATCGTCCGGGGAGAACGACAACGCACCAAATGAAAGGTCATTTCAGAAAAGCCAAAGTGCCTCCCAAATACATTGTCAAGGAGTTCCCAGTGACCCCAGACGCGCACGTTCCTGTTGGTAAGTCCTCAGATTCTAGTCCAATGCAATCAGCTCAGTCTGGAGAAGGAACGACGCTGTCAGCCGTTCACTTTGTTCCCGGGCAATATGTGGATGTTATAGCAAACTCGTGCGGTCAATTCAGATGTGTAATTTGTACCATCGCTGACGAGTCTCTATCCAATAGCATTGGTAAAGGCTTCCAAGGCACCATGAAGCGTTGGAATTTCAAGGGTTTACGCGCAAGTCACGGTGTATCTATATCACATCGCTCTGCTGGAGCCACTGGTGCCCATCAGGTGAGTCACGTCCACAACCCCCACCCCTCACTGGCTGTCGAATAGCTTAATGTGTTGGGAAGGATCCTGGTCGTGTCTGGCCAGGTAAAAAGATGGCAGGTCGCCTCGGTGGTGAGCGCGTCACTGTTCAGAATCTCGCGGTCATGCGAGTGGACAGCCAACTCGACTTGATCTTCCTCAAGGGTGCCGTTCCTGGGGTTGACGATGCTCAGGTCCTCATCCGTGATGCCAAAAAGAAAATGGTTAGCGTGGCGAAAGGTCATCAAGCCAGAGGAGAGTACGAAAAAGTGTTACCCAAAGGCGTGGATGACCTTCCTTTTCCGGCCGGTACTAAGGAAATGGCCAAAAACCTTCCAGCGACCATCGAGGCGCCGTCTAAGCGCGTCACCAGCCCTTTCGTACCTAGGGAGTAGAGGCATGTATAATCGAACTATTCGTCGCCCTTTTTGTGTGCATTCCGATCGATCATAAGTACTTGAGTTCTTCAGCCTGGGTACAGGTGCAGTTTCTGCTTTGGTTTAAGATTTACCTGGTAATCCGCTGTAACCTAAAACGTATCAAACGGTTCGAGTAGATTCCCTTCCCGGCCAGGTCTTACACAGAAGATAAGATAGCCATCTGTCATCGCATAGTAGGGTCACCGATGATCGACTCGGAATGGCTGGGATTCGTTGGTTCATACGACTTGCAGTTGACACTGTTGACCTCAACGATTAAAGTCACTAAGCAACGCCCTCGAAATTCCGGACTATTATTTGCCTGTTTGCATTCACGGAAGGAAAGCGCCATGACGACGACTTACTCAGCATTCTATATGGTCGAAGATACTGCACTGATTATAGTGATGCTCTTATCAAGTTTTTGCATGGTATAGCTCCCCATCCACCAGCATTTGATGAGTCACGGCCGAGTACGCGATGATAGGAATTGCTAATGGCAGGTGTCGGCATGGTAAGGCACGAATATCAGTGTGGGTGTATTTATGCAGGTAGCATGAAAGCAGTCAAGACGAGAGAAGTTTTGCATCAATAGCATCCTTTGTCAGGCCCTCCGACCCATCACGAATTTCAATCACTTTGGATATGTCGGCCTGTGGGATTGTGAATGAAGGGCATTAGGGCCTAGACGCTGCACGCACGACATTTTGGAAGTCAAGGAATGCGCTCGCATGTAGAGTCATAAGCGTCGTCTCGGATGAAGAAGGGGACCAGTTTATGAGAACGAGTGGAAACGAGGTCC
>JBBPJU010000675.1:0-18910 GCA_038088875.1 Austroboletus festivus
GGGAAAGGTGTTATGCTTCAGTCAGGTAGGCCAAAGCATAGCCCTTCTAGCATCCAAGTCACCAGGAGTGAGTGGTAAGGGCAAAGGCAAGTCTTCTAGAATACAGCAAAAGAATAGTCATCATAGGATAGATAGAGGAGTGGTGATGGATCTAAGGGTATGAGAGACATCACCATGAACCAGGGATGGTGATCAATATCACCATAGGTGTGACATGATCTATGGGTATAGATCTTAGACACAAAGAATCCCTAGTGTCCTAGCTGTCACTCTGCAGTAGACAGGAGACTGATAGAAGTGTGGTAAGGTTTGGATAAGTCTTGACTGTGGCCCTCACTCAAGGATAGCAGGAAACCAAATACCATGTAGATTAAACATAGATCTAGTTAAGGTTTCTACTATACAAGGCAGTCATATTTATAGTGATCAAGAGGATACTGCTATGACCATAAGAGGTGATCATGGGTAAGGGGGGTGTTGTCTTCTCTAAGGCCACTGATGGGGCTTGAATGTTCCACCACCCTGATACTGGATCTCCTATGGGTTCCTCTCCCCAAGTGGCACCCTGTGCCTCTCCCTGCCAGAACAGATGCTGGCTATCTGGATTTCCTCCATAAGCTGCAGTGGAAATGTTGGTGTTGAGTCATGGTCAGTCCTCTTCTGAGGGAAAAGGGGTGGCCCTTCTCAGATAGTCTATATAATGTGTGACATTATCCTATTGATAAGGTCAATGGACCTCATTGATCACATTCCAATTCATCATCCACCTAGAGAGTTCCATCCTCATGGTGACAGGGGCATAGATATTAGGGGTGCCTGGATCTGTTAATCCTATAGTAAGGACAGGTATAGTGGGAGCAGGAGGGTCAGAGATGGTTGGGACTTCCACATTGATAGCATTAATAGATTTGGGGGTAGGTAGGTGAAGTTGGGGACTCATTTTGGTAGATAGCGAGTCGATTGATGAGAGGTTGCTTAGGTCATCTGGGAGTGGGTATGGGATGGGGGGATGGGGTGGTTGGGAGTGGGAGGATTCTAGGAGAGGAGTCATCATCTTCCCCTTTGGATCTTTCTGCATTCTCAGGAATCTTAACTTCTGTAAGAGGCTTGGGGAGATGAATCAGGATAGAAAGAAGATTCTCTCATTTTGAGCTATCTCCTGATTTTTCGGCAGCTCTTTTATTTGTCTCAGCCATAAATGGGAAATTGCAGCCATTAAGAAAGGTGAACTGTTGTACAAGTTCAAGGTTGTCAAATCCTCACTATTTCATAGTTCTAGGGAGTTGGAGGTAGATGGGATAGAGCTTTCCAAAGAATGTGGAGGCAGGAAGTTGTTTAATGAAGTATCCCAGACCACAGAAGTGGAGTGTATTGAGCATTTGCACCCTGAAAGTGCTAAGATTTTCTGTGATTGCCTCAGTAAGATTCTCTAGTGGATTTTCTTTAATGAGGAGTCTAGTGGAGACATAACTTTGGTAGGTGTCTATGAGTAAGACAAGGGATGACAGTTTTCACAGTTCAAAGTTGGCTTCTAATAAGGTGACCCCTTGGAGATTGTCCAAAATGACAGTGTAAGCAAGTCTCCTATAAGATAGTGGAAGGATCTGGAGATTGAATACATCTTTGACCAGGATGAGAATAAGGGACATAAATATAGAAGAAAATGGTGGCATAAGAGGAGAGAATGAGATCATTGGGATAAAGTTCAAAAGAAATCTGAATGACAAATTTTAAGGTAATTAAAATGGAAAGAGGAGGGTGTCTGTAAGGTAGAAAGAATGGAAGAGAATGGTTGATACTAAGGAAGGGAATGGTGGACTAATTAGGATGGTGATATAGGCAATAATTAATGTTGCAAAAGCAAGGATGGATTTCAATGTGTTGTTAAGTGTAATGTTTTCTTCTTCCTGGTTCAAAGGTTGAGATGTATAAGAAGTAAGGGGTGTATTTTGTTGTTTTATTTCTTTTGAGAGAGAATTTATAGAAATCACATTGGGTGAAGGGTTGTTTGGTCATTGGAGTTTATATTGTTTTTTATATTTTTTTAACATCTTGTTGGCATAAGTAAAGTTACTTTCTGGTTCCCAGGTATTTTCTGCTAAAGGGTACCCTTTCCATTTGACTAAATAGAATTCCTGTCCTGGGTTTCCTTTGTGATTGATGATACATTCATTTTCATATTCCTCTTCATCACCTATAATCTCCAGTGGGGGTGGAGTTCTGGTGATCTCATATTCATCATTCTGGACAAATGAGGAAAGAAGGGATGCATGGAATACATTATGGATTTTCCAGGTTGGGGGTAGATCCAGTTGGTATGTCATGGATAAAAGTATTTTCATAATTAGAAAGGGTCCTTCCCTTTTTGACCCAAGTTTCTTTGATGAATAGGAGATTTTAAGGTTTTTATTGAATAATCAAACTTTATTGCCCTTTTTCCACAGTTTAAATTTAGGGAAGATGTGGGTGAACTGTTGGGCATTGGTGATCACAGCTAATTTTTCATCCCTGGCCATTTCCAGGAGATTCAGTCAATTCTCCAAGGTAGGATTTGGGGTTTTGCTGATTGGTGGATAGACCCTTGGTTTGTATTCCATCATAAGGTGAAATGAGGTTTGTTTGGTTGTGGAGTGTATCAAGGAGTTGTGGTTAAATTCTGCCATAGGGAGTAGTTCACTCCATAGATCCTGTTGTCCTTGGCAGAAGATTCTCAGGTAAGTTTCTAATTCCTGGTTTACTCTCTCAGTTTCTCAGTTTGTTTGAGGGTGGTACTGTCATATCCATACCTCCGGTCCCCTCCCAGGCCTACTCTGACCATTTCCAGTCTCCTTATCCCATCGCCCTATTATGCACCTCACCATTCCTGCATAGACTATTGGACTTCCCATGATCACACTTGCAGCACAGCTCTGGTTATTGGTAGTGCCGGTATCATCGCTTAGGTTTCTCCTTTATAGTTTAGGCTTTCACTTATCCTTATGCTATTCTGGAAGTTCTATGATCCCGAAATAGGACCCTTCATTCCTATATAGCCTTTTCTCCACCTCTAGTATCCTTTCATCTTGTCCCCGGACTTTTCCCTTACATACTTGTTCTGTCTTGTACTGTATATAAGTTTGGATATCTCTTGTACAATCCTCAGTATGAATATCAACTAGAAATACGACCCCTCACCTTACACTCTGAGCACATTTAACTTCCTACTCCTCTGGTCATCCATCTCCTTAATCCCCGGACCTCATTTGCTCTCCTGTGGAAGTTGCCTTCGGGCACTTCCTGGAGTTGAATCGGACTTTATCATTACCCCTGGTCACATGACCTACCTCTGACCCCATGACCTCCTTAACTCTGATCCGAAATGTGTGGAATGTGAACCTGCAAGGATGCGACACATAAGTCCTGTGCCAATTCCACACCCCCCTGCTTCATATACCACCTTGTCTCCATCCCTTGGACCTCCAGTCCACTCCCTGATCACTCCCTTGTCCTTCCCCTCAACTCCCTGCACTCCTCCTCTGGAGTTGTCAATATACCTCTGGACATCACAGGAGTTGTCCTGAACACCTGACCTCCCAGACTGGAGAAGACCTGGAACTCCTAAATGAGCTCTAGAAGCCCCATTGGGCCAAGGGTATGAGGTAGAGAGGTATGGTTCTGACAGGTACACAATAGAGAGGGCTACATCGTGATTAAGTAGTCTGGCCAGTTCTTTAGCAAAGGCAGATGTGAATTGGGGGCCCCTGTTCAAGATTACTTTTGAGTGTAATCCAAAGTGTGGGAATACATATTTGAAAAATAGGGTTGCTACTTCTGCTGCATTAACCATTTTGGTAGTTGGGATGAAAATTGCCCCCTAGCTAAGTTCGTGGTCCACCATAACTATGATTGAATCTGAACCATTTGAAGGGGGTAGGTCCATAATCATGTCCATGGAAATAGTGTGGAATGGGTGGGGGCTGGCAACCAGAATAGAAATAAGGGGTGGTTGTGACAGGTTATTGATGTTTTTATATTGTTGGCATATGGGGCATCCTGTGATGTATTTTCATATGAAAGTTGAGAGTCCTGGCCACCAGTAGTCTCTGGATAGGAGTTGGATTGTCCGATGTTGTCCACCATATCCTCTGGTGGCGGAGGAGTGTATGGAGTGTATCAGATCTTTTCTGGATTCTGGGGATATGTAGAGTCAATGTCAGAAATAAAGTTGTCCATCTTCAAAAGTCCAGTTGGTGGGGTGGGTTTTGTTAGGGATGTTACTTTCTTTGTACATTCATTGTAGTGTGTCTAGTACTAGGAGGTCTTTTTCCAATGATATCCTTATTTTTTAGGGCCAGATTGATCTGATTAACAAATAATTCTTTCAGCAGGAGTTGGAGTTCAGAATTGTCATTGGATAGATTTGGATTTGGTAATCTGGATAGGGCATCTGCTGGTCCCATCTGAGTTCCAGGAAGGTGATGGAAGATAAGGTCATACTTCTGTAAGAATAGTTGCCATCTTGTGTGTCTTTTGGAGAGTTTCCTTGCTTTTTTGAAGTATAGGAGGTTCTTGTGGTTGGTGAGGTGGGTCACTGGGTGGTTTGTTCCAGTGAGGTATGTCAGAAAAATGTCTGACCTAATGCTAAGTAATTATAATACATGTTCATGTTATCGTAGAGCATTATAATAAATTTTACGCAACTAATTACTAAATATAGAAGGTGTTTCACACAAAAAACCCACCATCAGGCCATGATAAAGCTTTATAAGGCAGTGGTAATGCCAATAAAAGTTGTCATAATATGGCAGCATTACGATGGCCTTTTTTTTTCCGACATAATATCTCCAATCATCTAATGCATATATGACTCCCAGGAGTTCTTTGTTGTAGATGTTGTAATTCTGTTCTGGTGGGGATAAGGTGCTAGATTGGTAAGCACATGGGTAGAGATGTCTTTTTGTATTAGTACCCCTCCTGTTCCTACTAGAGATGTTACGGAACAATGGGTGAGGCCTCCGACTCCGTACCCCGATGAGTTGGAGGCGCCGTCTTTTTCTTTCTTTTCTATGGGGCAGCCAATGGATGTAGACGACGACTTCTCCAGCAGGTTAGCTTGGGGGGAGTCACTAGAGGTATGGAATACCTCCCCTCCTTTACCAGAGAACCAGGAGAACATTCCGCCAGGGAATCCCAAGTGGTTCACTTGGGATGCCGAGGAGCTCACCGACTTCTTCCTCAGGGCCGAATGGCCCTTCCTATTCCTATGAGGGAGTTCTCTCCCTGTCTTTCATTTCTATTCGTTTCTTCACCCTTACCTAGAGTTCGCCCCGAAGGGCTTCTACCTTTCTCGGTTAGGATACGCATTCTCACTCTCAGTTACGGCAAGTCATCGCCTTACCCATACCTACTCCACACAGCATCCGGAGGCAATGTTATCCCTTCCTTCCCCCGCTGAGTCTGACGTGTCCGCTTTAGAGATTAGGTTTGAACCTTCTCCTCAACAAGGAGCGGGTTCCATGCACTGCCCTTCCCTTTCTATTCAGGCAGTGCATGATTGATTAAAGGTTATTTTCATTGAGGACGCTTTCTATTCTCCACTCCCGGTTGGGAAGTGGACTCACTCCTAATCGGATGGATCATCCAATCTAGGAGTGAATTCCCATCCCCAGTAATTACGTATATAAGCGCCCTTGTACGATAGATAGCTCTCTAGCTAAATTCTACGTGACCTTATGTGAAGGTTTACACTGTACCTTGTAAAGGTGGACGGTTTACCTTTACTCGAGAGAGTTCTATTCAGGCAGACCCTGAACTACTGCCTCATTCTATTCCACGAGGCCGCCGCCACACATCTATCCATACTTGCTGTGTGCCTAAGGTACAGGCCACGGATAGAGAGCTTTGACCAGCTGATCGCTGAGTGACTCGGACTTCACGTCTTGCATTCCGCAACAAGAGATGCATTGGTTATAACAAAAAAGGGTTTGGTTGGATTGGGGATAGCGAATATTAATTGTTTAAGGAATTGTGTTTGTAAGTCCCAGAAGGCAAGTTTTTGATCCTGTCTCCAATGCCATTTTGTCTCCTTTTTGGTGAGTTCAATCAAGGGTTGTGCTTTGGTAGAGAATCTCTCAATGAACTTCTGGTAGAAGTTATAAAATCCTAAGAAGGATCATACTTCTTTGGCTGATGTGGGGGGGTTCTATTTCCTTATTGCTTTTAGTTTTATTGGATCCATTTCCATATGCCCTTCTGAGATTATCATTCCTAGATATTCTGTAGTCTTGATGTCAAATAAGCATTTTTCCAGTTTTAGATAGAGTTTGTGTTTCATCATTCACTTCAGAACCTTTTTTGTTCTTTCATTATGGGTTTTCTGATTGTGGGAGTGGATAAGGAGATCATCCATGTATATTATCAGCCATTCTTCTGCAAAGTAGTTGGCAAATATGTTATCCATTAGGGCTTGGAAGGTGGCAGGGAAATTGCAGAAACCAAAGAACATGACTGTGGGTTTATAAAGTCCCATGGGCATGATGAAGGCTGCTTTCCATTGGTCCTCAGATACTATTTGTACATTGTTGTACCCCCAGCATATGTCCATTTTGGTGAAGATCTTAGACCCTCAGTTTATCGATTAGATCACTGACCAGGGGTAATGAATAGACATTTTTGACCATATGTTCATTTAGATATTGATAATCTTGGCAGGGTTGGAGTTTTCCATCTTTTTTATCAATGAAGAAGAATGGAGATGCTTGGGGGGATTTGAACATTTGGATTTTCCCACTTTTAAGATGTTCATTAATAAACTTCCTGCAAGCTTTAGTCTACTCTGGATTTAATGGATAGTTTTTGACTCTTTAAGGAGTAAATGATGGAAGAAGGTCAATATGGTGATCATAAGTTCTTTTGGGGGGAAAAATGGTAGTTGCTTTCTCTGAGAACATCTTTTGGAACTGTTGGAACTTCTCTGGTAGGGTTACTTCCTCCTTCTGTTTCTTTTATGCAATGTTGGTGGAGATTGTAAGTTTTCTGATCTTTTCTTGGTCAGTGCAGCATTGGATCAGGACTTCCTCATTTGGGTCTTCTGCTAGGTTGGTAGTCAAGTACTTGATTAGGTACTGCTGTTCCTCTGGATCTGGACTTCTCTTTCCTCCTTTGAGTTCTCTATATACCCAGTCAATTATGGGGTTGTGTTGAGTTAACCAGCTCATTCCTAATATCATATCAGTTTTCCTGCATTTAATTACTAAGTAGTCTTGTGTTTCCCTTCTTCCTCCTATGGAAGTGGTAATCATAGTTTTGTGAGTTATATCCACTCCTTAGTTGGAAGTTCTGTCTGTATTTACAGTGATTTGTTGGATTTTGAGTTTAGTGAGGGGGAGGCATAGTTTCTAAGCAATGGATTCATTAATGAAGCAATTGGTTGCTCCACTGTCGACAAGGGCATTGATTTTAGTGATTCCTGGAAGTATTTAAACAGGGATTGTGATTGACTTTCATTCTATAGATTATACATTCCAGATTGTAGGAGAGTAACACACTGATTGAGCTCTCCTCATTAAAAACCCTTGGCTTTCTCTACTCATGCCCGTAATTCTCCTATGCTGATTTTAGCAATGATTTCTTTCTCCTCTTCTTGGTAGATTGGATCTTTATAGACTTCTTTAAGGATCTTGATTACATCTTCTTCTTTGATATCTTTGTCTCCAAGAATCTTAATGTAATTGGAGATTGCCAATGATGTGGGGGTAGTTTTGAAGATTTTCTTCATTTGTTCCATTTTTTGGAATTTATTGATGTGAGAAGGTGTTTCTGGTCATGGGTGGTTCCTAGTAGAGCACCCTACTTTATGGCATATAATGATATGGAATATGAAACATGGAGTCATTGACTGATTAGGTTGTTAAATATGCCTAATCTGGTTCCAGTAGTAGTAGTGATATAGAAGATGCTCAACTGAGCCGCATAGATGTATGTGAGAATGAGATGGTGAAGGTTGAGTCTGATGCAGACTTTGACTCTCTCGAGGAAAGGTAAATTGTCCACTCTTCCAAAGTATTGCTGTTATCCATGTAGATTAATGTAGAATTTAGCTAAGGTACAAGCTAAGAATACAGGGTGCTTATATACTAAATGGAGATGAGATGGGAAGGTATTCCCATCTTAGGAATTGGAAATACTATCTGACCGAAACAATGGTCAGAGTGGAGATAGCATCCCAAATAAGACTGCATGCACTGCCTGAATGCAAAAAGAGAATGGCAGTGCATGAGAACTCTCTCAGGCTTATGAGAGAGTTCACATGTAAGTAATTTACTGGATAAGGAATAATAAACTGTTCTAAGAATAGAGAGATTGGAGATAAGAGGGTGTCAGAGCACTATGGCAGATGCAGTGTGGAGCAGGGAATGGGTGTAGTGCTCATGAAATGGCCTGGAAGTCTCTCTATCTAGAATGGGGAATCATCCTCTTGACTGGTCCAGTCATACCAGCCATGGTTGACATTGTCCTTCCTGGGGAGACTTCTAGTTGGTGGAGTCACACTCCAATCCTTGGGGTTGGCAGTCCAGTCCATCACATAGTCCTCCTCTCTCTGATAGTTGTATAAGTTCCCTCATAAGAGGGATTCTGAAGAAAAATGCAGTTCATTCCAGAGGGGGTCATTAGTCTCTCTCATCCACACTAGATGAGGGCAATCCAACTTATCGGGGAACAGAGTTGGAGGGTGAATCCATCATTCTGTAACATTATCCTCCTCCTCAGGGTAGATGGGATGGTTCCCACCATCTACCAAGATCTCTAGCATCCTTACCATCTCTGGGTAGGTCAGTGATATGGAATGTGAGACATGGAGCCATCAAGTAATTAGGTTGTTGAACATTCCTAATCAGGTCCTGGTGGAAGTAGTGATATAGAAGATGCTCAGTCAAGCCACGTAGATAAAGGTGAGGATGATGTGATGTTGGTTAAGTCCAATCTGGACTTTGACTCTTTCAAGGAAGGGTAAACCATCCACCCTGTCCAAGGTATGCTGTTATCCATGTAGATTCACATAGAATTTAGCTAAGGTACAAGCTAATAATACAGGGCACTTAAATACTAAACGGGAAAGGGATGGGAAGATATTCCTATCCTGGGAATTGGAAATACTACCTGACCAAAACAGTGGTCAGGGCAGAGATAGCATTCCAAATAAGGCTGCATGCACTGCCTGAATATGAAATGAGAATGGCAGTGCATGAGAACTCTCTCAGGCTCATAAGAGAGTTCACACGTAAGTAATTAAGCTGATAAAGGAATAATTGTCTGTTCTAATAATAGTGAGATTCGGAGATAAGAGGTGGTCAGAGCATTACAGTAGATGCAGTGTGGAGTAGGTAATGGGGGTAATGCCCATGAAGGGGTCTGGAGTCTTACTATTCTAGAATGGAGAACTGTCCTCTTGATTGATCCAGTTATACCAACCATGGTCAGGGTTGTCCCTTCTGGGGGAACTTCTAGTCAGTGGAGTCTCCCTCCACTCCTCAGGATCAGCTGTCCAGTCAGCCATATAGTCCTCTTCTCTCCAATAGTTGTAGAGATTCCCTCATAAAAGGGATTCTGAGGAAAAACATGGTTTGTCCCATAGGGAGTCGTTCATCTCCCTCATCCAGGCTAGATGAGGGTGGTCCAATTCATTAGGGAATGGAGTTGGGGGATGGATCCATTGTTCTGTAACAGTTGGCATAAGGCCTTGATACCTATTCCAGTTGTCACTCATCCAGGTCCTCAGTGGTGAAGGATGGGCAAGCAGATGGGGAGTGGTGGGGGTGACATTTGTCATAATTTAAGTGGCATTCACCACTGTTGGATGATTACCCTGAGTTCAGACCACTAGGCAGATAGACGCTGAGTGTGGTATCTTTATTCCTGATATCATTCTGGTTATGATGCTTACTGCTACACTTCACCTTGGACTATCCCCTTGAATTGGTCATTGGTCATTCTTGCACCAATGACACTATCTTTCCACCAATGCCCAGGTATGCTGGCATCATTATTGAGTTTATCAAACCATATCCATGATATCAAACCTTAACCTTTGATTGACAATATATCCTCTTGTAGTAATACTGCTTCACATGTATTGCTCCACCTATTTACACCTTATCCATAGTACTTACATACTATATTGGTTAGGTAGTATTACCTTTGTAGGACTACCTAGGTAAACGTTTAATCTACGTGGTATTTGGTTCTACTTGCTATCCCTAAGTGAGGGCCGCAGTCAAAGACTTCCCATAACCATTCCAGACTTCTATCAGTCTCCTGTCTATTGTTGAGTGACAGCTGAACATCAGGGATCTCCGTGTCTTGATCTATATCCGTAGATCACATCACAACATTGGTGGCAATCTTGACAGATGTAAAAGATACACATCCAATAATCTGAATAGTCCCCTCTGCAATCAGGGCAAGTGTTGGGGAGTTCAGTGGGGGATGTTATGACTCTATTTTATTCAACTTTCATTTCAACTTCACAATGGTCACATGACTTCTAGATCATGTGCTTATGATATCATGACACCAGTCACATGCTCAGTCATGTGATCTACATGATAGTTTATTGAAACCCTTAGGCTAGATGCCTACTGTGACATGATCTACAGGTATAGATCAAAGGCACGAAGACTCCATGATGTTCAGCTGTCAATCAATAGTAGACAGAAGACTAATAGAAATCTGGGATAGTGATAGAAGTCTTGACTGTGGCCCTCACTCAGGGATGGTAGGAGAATCAAATACCACGTAGATTAAACATAGATCTAGTTAAGGATAGTACTATATAGGGCAGTTGTATTTATAGGGGTGAGGGGGAACTGCCACAATCATAAAAAGTGATCGTGGGTTGATGGGGGACTGTCCGCAGGGCAAAGGGTGTACATAGATAAGCATAGGTGGAGGAATAAGAGATCGCACCAGTGTAAGGGTGCGATCGGAAAGGTGATATTAGTCCATAGATAAGAAGAAAGAAGATCTCTATTGGGGCGATAAGGATGTGGATGTGCTTACATTCATGCTGGGTCAGTGGGCCACTCTGGTGGGGGTGCAGTCTCCTCCAGGTGTAGCAGGGGTGCTTGTACTTCCCACCATCCTGGTATGAAGTTGCCTAGGGGTTCCTCTCCCCAGGTAGCTCTGGCAGCTTCTCCTCCCCAGAATATCTGTTGTCCCTTCTCATTTCCTCTGTAGGCAGCAGTGGCAATATTCCCGTTTAACCAGGGTTGGTCCCCTTCATGAGGAAAAGGGGTGGCTCTTCGTGGGTAGTCCATATGATGCATGACATTACCCTGTCGATAAGGTCGATGGACCTCATCGATCTCATCCCAGTCCATCATCCAGCTAGTTAGATCCACCCTCTGCGTGACTGGGGCAGAGATGTTGGGGGTGGCCTGGTGCATCCTCTCTGCAGTAGGGGCAGGTGTAGTGGGGGCAGGATGGTTGGAGATGGTGGGGACTTCCACATTGATAGTATTGGTAAGTTCTTGTGGGCAAGTTTGGGGTGTCATTTCGATGGATGGTGATTCGACTGAAGAGAGGTCACTTAGGTCACTGAGGGAATCTGGGTACAGGGTTGGGCGACAAGGTGATTGGAGGGATAAGTTGTCTTGGGGGTGCTTCATCGACTTCCTTTTTGGATCTCTCTGGAGTTTCAGGGACCTTAACTTCTGTAAGAGGTTGGACAATACGAATCGGGATGGGAAGAAGATTCTCTCATTCCTCACTATCTTGCGATTCTCCAGTGAGCTGTCTAATCACCTCAGTCTCAAACGGGAAATTGCTCCCATTAAGAAAGGTGAACTGTCTGGCAAGTTCAATATTGATAAATCCTCGCTGTCCCATAGTTTGGGGAAGCTGGAGGTAGATGGGATAAAGTCTTCTGATGAAGGTGGAGGTGGGGAGTCTCTTGATAAAGTATCCCAGTCCACAGAAGTGGAGTGCATCAAGGGTCTGGCTGCCCACCATGCGGAGATTTTCTGCGATCACCTCAGTAAAGTTTTCCATGCCATTTTCTTCGACCAGGAGTCTGGTGGAGACATAACTGCGGTAGGTATCGATAAGGAAGGTGATGGAGGATAGTTTTCTTAGTTCAAGGTTGGCTTCCAATAAGGCTAATCCTTGGGAATTATCCAAAATAGCAGTGTAGGTGATTCTTCTATAAAAGGGTGGAAGGATGTCATACACCATATGGACTACCTGCGAAGGGTGACCCCTTTTCCCCATGAAGGGGACAGACCTTGGCTGAACGGGAACATCATGACTGCAGCCTATGGAGAGAACGAAGAAGGGAGACATCAATTCTGGGGGGGAGAAGCCACAGGAGCCACCTGGGGGGAAGAACCACTCAGGGACTTTGTACCAGGATGGTGGGAGGTACAAGCACCACCGTTACATCTCGAAGAGACCACACCTCTGCCTGAGTGGCCTACCGATCCCACGTGGATGTGAGTACATCCATGACCTGACGCCCCTTATCGAGATCCTTTCTTCTCTTATCTACAGACTCTGTTTTCTTTTGCGATCATATCCTTACACTGATGTGATCATTTATTCCTCCATCCACACCTATCTATGTAAACCCTTTGCCCAGAGGACAGTCCCCCACGTACCTACAACCACTTCTTATGGTCATAGTAGTTCCCCTTCCACTATAAATATGACTGCCTTGTACAAGTACAAACCTTAACTAGATCTACATTTAATCTACGTGGTATTTGGTTCTACCTGCTATCCCTAAGTGAGGGCCACAGTCAAAGACTTCTCATAACCATCCCGGACTTCTATCAGTCTCCTGTCTACTGTTGAGTGACAGCTGAACATCAGGGATCTCCATGTCTTGATCTATATCTGTAGATTGCGTCACAAAAGATCTGTAGATTGAAGACATCTTTGATTAGGGCAAGAATGAGGGACATAAATAGAGATGAATATGGCAGCATGAGAGGTGAGATTGATATCATTGGCATAGAGGTCAAACCTGAGTTGAATGATGAAATGTAGTGTTATTAAAATGGGGAGAGAAGGTCGTCCATAAGGTAGGAAAAAGGGGAGTGAGTGATTGATAATTAGGAACAGAATGATGGGCTGATAATGATAGGGACAGTTGTTGATGGTGCAGTAGCAGGAGTGGGTTTTGATGTGTTCTCAGGTATAGTGGCATTTTCTTTCTGGATTGAAGATGGAAATGAAGGAGAATTTTCAGGTGTAGCGGTCTGGCTTGTTGTTTTTAAGTAAGAATTTATAGAATGGACAGTAGATGGTTGGTTGTTTTGTCATCTTAGTTTATGTCTTTTTTTGTAGTTTTCTAGGATCTTGTTGGTGTGGGTGAAGTTGTGTTCTGGCTCCCAAGTATTTTCAGAGGTGCTGTATCCTTTCCATTTAACCAGGTAGGACTTGCATTCAGGGTATCCTTGGTGATTCAGAATTGCTTTGATCTCGTATTCTTCCTCATCACCTATGATCTCAGGGGGGGGCAGGGTTCTGCTGATCCCATATTCATCATTCTGGACAAATCGGGATAGAAGCGAGGCGTGGAATACATTATGGATTTTCCAGGTCGGGGGCAATTCCAATTGGTATATCACAGGTGAGAGGACTTTTGTGATGGGAAAGGGTCCTTCCCTTTTTGGACCAAGCTTCTTTGATGGATAGGGGGTTTTAAGGTTTTTATTTGATAGCCATACTTTGTCACCTTTCCTCCAAGGTTTGAATGTAGGGTAGGTGGTGGAAAATTGTTGGGTGTTGGTGATTGCAGCTAAGGCTTCATCCCTGGCTTTGTTGATTTGGGTAAGGCATTTCTTGATGGTTGGATTGAAGGTTTTGCTGATGAGTGGATAAGCCCTTGGTTCATATTCCATGATAAGGTAAAATGGGGTTTGTTTAGTTGTGGAGTGTACCGAGGAGTTGTGATTGAATTCTGCCATAGGGAGTAGTTCACTCCATCGGTCCTGTTGTCCTTGGCAGAAGATCCTTAGGTACATTTCTAGTTCCTGGTTTACTCTTTCAGTCTCTCCATTGGTTTGGGAATGGTATGTGGTGGAGAGGGTGACGTTGTATTCCAGTAGTCTGGCTAGTTCTTTGGCAAAGGCAGATGCAAATTGGGGACCTCGATCAGAGATAACTTTTGAATGTAATCCAAATCGAGGGAATACGTGTTTGAAGAACAGAGTAGCTACTCCAGCTGCATCAACCGTTTTGGTAGTTGGGATGAAAATTGCCCCCCTGCTAAGGCCATGGTCTACCACGACCAGAATTGAATCTGCTCCTCCAGATTTAGGTAGGTCAGTGATCATATCCATGGACACCGTGTGGAAGGGGTGAGGGGCAGTTGCTGGAATTGGGATGAGGGGGGGGTGTGATGGGTTATTAATATTTTTATTTTGTTGGCATGTGGAGCATCCAGCTATATATTTTCGGATGAAGGTGGAGAGTCTGGGCCACCAGTAGTCGTGTGAAACAAGTTGGATGGTTCAGTGTTGTCCACCATGTCCTCCGGCAGTGGAGGAGTGGATAGAATGGACTAGGTCCTTTCATTCGGTTGGGGGGATGTAGAGGCAGTGCTGGAAGTATAATTGTCCCTCATTGTAAGTCCAGTCGGATGGATGGGTCTTATCGGGGATATGATTTTCTTGATACATCCATTGGAGGGTGTTGAGTACCAGTGGGTCTTTCTCAAATGAGGCTTTGATCTTATCTTTCAGGGCCAGATCTATCTGGTTTACAAATAGTTCTTCCGGGAGGAGTTGTAACTTAGTGTTATCATCGGTAAGATCCAGATTTGGTAATTGGGATAGGGCATTGGCTGGTCCCATTTGGGTCCCCAGGAGATGATGGAAAATGAGGTCGTATTCCTGGAGAAATAATTGCCATCTAGCATGTCGTCTGGATAGCTTCTGGGCTTCTGTTATGATTCGTCCCTGGGACATAGCTGAGTGTTACATGGACTACTCTTTTCCTTTGATTTCCTTTACCTTTGACTTACCTATCGATTCCTAGATGAGCCCTTTATCTTCCATGTGAATATGCTCCGTTTCATTAACTCATCTAGCCCTTGTCATTCTTGCTTACTCGAATCCCCTTTGTCATAGACATTTCCCTTTGATCCGATTACTCAGTGTACATCAGTCATAGATGAGTCATTCTTATCTCTTATCTTGGTTCAACTCTTGACCCTTCTGACTCATCCATTCCATTATTATCTTGGCTTATCCATTCTTCCTGACTTAATCCCTGATCTCAGATCACCTTCCATTCTTCTGGCTAAGTCAGCATTTCTTTGATATTCCATTGCCTTCCTGGACATTCTGATGACTCGTCACCATGACTCATCATCAGTACTCTTTACCCTGTTCCCTTTCTCGTACTACACAGCCACCTTCCCTGATTACTACATATAGCAGCTCTCTCTGTACTATAGTTCCCCATCTTAGACCTCTCTTGAGGATTCCCTATTCCCTCCATAATCACCTCTTATCCATGATCCCTTGACACTCCTGTAACCCTCCTACTTCTATGAATCCATCATATACTCTATGTCCTCATCACCTGTCTGTCTCAGACACCCACCTGTCACTTCTCTGAGAATCCCTGATCTTCAGCAACATCCCTGACCACCGCCTCGCTGAAGCCTATTTCCCCTGAGTCTCAGTGATGTTCCTCGGTTACCTCTCCCCTCGTCACATCACTGTCTCTCCTCGATTACTGATGGCCCTCCTACTCTTGATCTCCTGTCACCTGGCCATCCCTCTACATATACCCGGCAGCATCCTCTGCCTTCCATGCCTATGGCAATATCCATCGCTCTCCTAGGTCCCTGGTGATGTCCTCCTTCTTCGTCCATCACCAGTCCTCTTGTCTACTCCCAGCACTTACCTTTGCCCTCCCCTTCTCCTTCGTTTTCCATCTCTGTATAGGGATACAAGGGCTACGCTTGGACCTACCCGGTACAAGCATAACAGCTTCTTTGAAGTATAGGAGGTTTTTGTGGTCTGTGAGAAGAGTGACTGGATGTTGGGTCCTGGTGAGGTAATGCCTCCAGTCATCAAGGGCATGAATAACCCCTAATAGTTCCTTGTCATAGATGTCATAGTTCCTTTCGGCTGGGGATAGGGTGCTGGATCTGTATGTGCATGGATGGAGGTCTCCATTGCTATCTTTTTGCATTAGTACCCCTCCCATTCCTACTAAGGAAGCATCGGTCATGATGAAGAAGGGTTTGGATGGGTTTGGAATGGCTAGTATCGGTTTTTTGAGAAATTATTCCTATAGTTTGTGGAAAGCTTTTTCCTGGGATTCCCCCCAGTGCCATTTTGTCTCCTTTTTGGTTAGTTCTATGAGGGGGCATGCCCTTGTTGAGAACCCTTCAAGAACTTTCGATAGAAGTTGCAGAACCCTAGAAATGAGCATGTTCCTTTTACAGATGTCAGGGGGTTCCATTTCTTGATAGCTTTGAGTTTCACTGGATCCATTTTGGTTTGTCCTTCAAAAATAATCATTCCCAGGTATTCAGTGGTTTTTGTGTCAAAGGAACATTTTTCCAATTTTAGATATAGTTTGTGTTCCATCATCCTTTCCAGGACTTTTCGTGTTCTTTCGTCATGGATTTCCTGATTTGGGGAATGGATAAGGAGGTCATCCATGTATATAATTAGCCATCCTTTGGCTAGATAGTCTGTGAAGATGTCATCCATTAGAGCTTGGAAGGTTGCAGGGGAATTGCATAGCCTGAAGAACATTATAGTTGGCTCGAACAGTCCTAGGGGTGTGATAAAGGCGGCCTTCCAGCAATCTTCAGATACTATGCGTACATTATTGTATCCCCATCATATATCCATCTTCGTAAAGATTTTTGATCCCCTGAGTTTGTTGATGAGATCTCTGATCAGGGGTAATGGGTAAGCATTTTTGACTGTGTGCTTGTTTAGGTATTGATAATCTTGGCAGGGATGGAGTTTCCCATCTTTTTTATCTATGAAGAAGAATGGGAATGCTTGGGGGGATTGTGATGGTTGGATTTTCCCACTTTGGAGGTGTTCATTGATGAATTTTTTGCAAGCTTCGGTTTGTTTGGGGTTCAGGGGATAGTTCTTAGCTCTTCAAGGGGTGAAGGAGGGAAGGAGGTCAATGTGGTGATCATACGCTCTTTTGGGTGGGAGAGAGGTCATGGCTTCTTCTGAGAAGACTTGTTGATATTTGGAGAACTTGGTTGGTAAGGTGATGTTCTTTTTCTGCTCTTTTCGGGTGATGTCAGTCGAAATAGTGAGCTTGTGGATTTCCTCTTTCTCTGTGCAACATCTGATGAGTACTTCCTCGTTTGGCTCCTTTGCCAGGTTGATGGTGAGATATTTGATTAAATATCTCTGCTCCTCTGGATCGGCTCCTTTTACCCCTCCTTTGAGTTCCCATTGTACCCAGTTGATCATGGGGTTGTGTTTGGCCAGCCAACTCATTCCTAGGATCATGTCCATTTTTCCACTTTTAATTACCAGGTGGTCTCATGTTTTCCTTTGTCCTCTGATTAGGGTAGTAAGGGTAGTTTTGTGGGTTATATCCCCTCCGTTGTTTGAAGTTCCATTTGCATTGACTGCTATCCTCCTGATTTTTAGCCTGGTAAAGGGTAGTCATAATTTCCAGGTGATTGATTCATTGATGAAGCATTTTGTAGCCCCACTGTCTACTAGGACTTTTAGTTCAGTGGTTCCTGGAAGTATTTGTACAGAGATTGTGATTGAGAGTCATTCTAAAGATTGTACATTCCAGGTGGTAGGAGAAGCACACATTGATTGTGTTCTCCTTCTTAAAAATCCTTAGCACTTTCGATCCCTTCCTTCAATCTGTCAACACTGATTTTCACAATGGTTTCTTCCTCCTCCTGGTAGGTAGGTTCTTTGTATACCTCCTTGAGGATCTTGACTATGTCTTCTTCTTTGATGTCTTTTTCTCCGAGTACATTGACATAATTGGCAATTGCTGTAGATTTAGGGGTGATGTCAGAGATCTCTTTCGTTTGTTCCCTCTTTTGGAACTTATTACTGTGGAGAGATGTTCCTGATTGCAGATGGAGCACCCTACTTTATGGCATATGAAGCAGCAATTTTCCTTAATATGCTTGGCACAGTTAAACAGAGATAGTTTGATGACATCTACATCCATAGTGTTAGGGTCCTGTGTTTCCGCTTTAAATCGATTCCCTTTCAGATCTCGGACTCTTTCAATCTGCCTTATTTGCTTATGAGTGGATTTGATCCACTCCTTAAGAGTTTCTGGCTCCTTGTTTCCTATGACTTTTTCTGCAATCAATGGGTTGAGACCCCTGATGAATCATTCCATCAGGGCAGTGTCATCCATCATTTTTGCCTTTTCTGTGTATAACTGGAAGTCCTGCATATACCCCTGTAGACCTTTCATAGTGGGGAAGGATTCTTTGTCCTTTTGTTTGAGAGCAGCCAACTTCCTTCAATGGTCCAGGTGGACCTCTTTGGATGAGAATGCTTCAAGGAATTTTTCTTTAAATTCCTTCCATGTCTGTGTGTCTGGGATCATCCCTTCTTCTCACTGATTGTAGTATGCTTCTGTGAACATTTTTCCTCATCCTTTGCTCATCTTGTTCAACGCAGTGTTGATCTTATCTTGTCCATACATATAGATATCATTGTTCATGGAGAAGTAGTTGCTCATGGTCATGATACACCATGTGGCATCCTCCCCTTCTCTGGAGAAATCTGTTGGTAGTCCAGCTCGTTTTTCGGACATTCTTGCTCTGGCCCTTGGTCCTAGGCCAAGTGATACGGAACGTGGGACGTGAAGCCCGAGACGTTTGGCGATTAGCTGATTGAAGGCTCCTGTGGCTGGCCCGTACCGTAGGCATATGGCAAGGACGGACAGGCGG
>JBBPJU010000676.1:0-18905 GCA_038088875.1 Austroboletus festivus
TTCTGACTGGATGTCCATTTCTGCCCGGGTGGAGTCAGCCATGCCAAACAGTCCATGGAAGTTCTCTGGGTTCGCTGGCTAGGCATTGACCCTGATCACCAATGGGGATTCAAGGAAAAGGCACTGCCGAGAGTTAGGTTTGTGCCTGAAGATGGTGATAGCCCGGCATTTGGATTTTTGGATCCGTCCTTAGTCATCTGAGGTTGTCATCTCATCCCAGTCTTTTCGGAGGGCCGTACTGATCACCTTCTACGGAGAGGAACATCAGTGGCCCAAGCACCTGGGGCCTGGGATGACTGGGTGGCATATTATGTGAATATGTGCGTCGTGTTGAATTCACACTATGTCAATTACTATGTGTCGCTAATTTGAACAAATCTGCAGTTTTGCTGACCGTAACATGTTTGCATGCTATGCAGGGATCGGTGTTGGTCATGGTGTCGCATTCATGAAACGATGTCCATATGGCATGGTTGCCGACAATGATGATGGTACGGACTTAGATGACTCTGATGAACCGGCCAGTCGAGGGAATTGTGATTCCAGTGGGGTGTCAGAAAACTGCATGGACACCGACATAGATGGGGCAGCGACCGACCAGGGTGAGGATAGTGACAGTGATTCGGATGCCCAGGATCATGAAGAGGTCGAAGAGGGCACTGACAACAGCACATCTGCTACAGATGATCGTGACAGTGATTTCTATCCTGACTACTAAGACTCGGATGTTGCATAATTGCCTATATCATTACACTACAGTGACCAATATACATTCCTGACCCGAAGGGAAGTTCGAATTCATGGACTGAGACAGGTCTCCTAAGCGTCTCTTGTCATGCACATCGTTGGCACGTCTGAGGTCGGCACCCTAACCTTGCACTCCTTTCCTTGCCTCCACTTGTGACTCATTCAACCGGCTCCGCCAGCAAGTTTTCAGTGCCAGCGACGAGACAATGACCATAACATGACTCAGCCCTAGTGTCGTCACAAATGTCCACATCCCGTTTTGGTTGATCAGCTTTTTGGTAAGTATGCCACACCATTACCATACGTTAAGTAAAGTTGGCGCCCTATAATGGCTTGTAGGCTCATGCCAAGTGTGCCATCTATTGTATGTTGGTGCATCAAACAAAATTAACATTAAGGCATTTCCCATATCTTCCAGAAATATTCAAATTTGAATGCAGTGTTAAAGCACTTCCAAGGACACTCACTTCATACACATTCTTGCGATGAAAATCAAACTGACTGACCTTGACACAGCCATGCCAATGTCATACATGGTATGAGGAAGGTTCACAGTGCTAACTGATTCTAAGAAACTACATAATTGGTTATATGGAAATCAGGTCAGACCTGATGGTAGGATTATCTGAGTAGAACTGAAACACTTGGTCAACTGTAACTTGTACAAGTGAAGCAACAAGGAAAAGTATACTCCCACAATGAATCATAATATTACCCTCTGCATGGTGCACATGCTCAGCTTCTTTAAAGTCTTAGGTGTCAAATGTGATCAAATCAGAATGTGATAGGTGTGTGAATGGTGGGGAGATACATGGCTTAGCTACAAGATGATAAGTGTGACATGCTGATGGTTCTGAACAAACTGATTTCTGTCCAGGTTGTTAGGTTTGTGTGGGGGTGGGCGAACCTGCAGGGTTCTGGCCCAAGACTGGCCCTAGCCTGTGGGGGCAAGGTGAGCTGTGATTCTGATAAGTTAGGAGCTGTAGTGACATGCCAGCTCTGCTTTGCCCCCTAAAAGAAAGGAGCTAAGGAGACTCACAGACACAAACTGATGGCATGGTGATTTGGTTGAACTCTTGTAGCACATTTGGGTTAGCTTATAGGAAAGGGGCAAGGATGAGTGCATGGTGGCATAGGTAGATGGTAAAAGAGTCGCCTGCCCATCACCCCATGACTTTGACTACATCAAAGGGAATTCCAGTGAGTAGGTAATGAAGGGTGCTGCCAATGCGTAAGCTGTGCCCTTGGAGCTTGAGGAGGGTACAGGTTGTGGCTATGATTATGAGGCAGTCTGTGATGCAGCACTTGGAGAGAGGTCATAGGGATCCATTTGCATGGTGCCATGCAAATAGGTGAGTGTTTAAAGGTGCCGGATTTATGCGGAAGTGGTCATGCAGTGCTGTGTTAGGGTTAATGATGCTGTCTGAATGAGGGGCACATTGTGTATCTTTGCCTTTGGGGGCATATTTTGTGAATGGCAAAAAGAATTTTATTACTGGATGGTCATATGTGTCTTGCAGCCAATGGACACCTCTGCGAGTGATGTGGAGCACTGGGTTAAATTTTGTAATTGCAGGGATGGTGAATTCCCCAACCGGGTGATGCAGAAAAAGGTGATCAGAAGGCAGGCAAATATGGTGGCATCACATGGGTTGTTTAAAGTCAGATTGGCTTATATGATCCTCAGGTTGTCTAGTGTCATGGGCAGCCTTTTAGGTTTCTTAGAGGAGTATGGGGCTAGGTGGCTGGCTCCTTGCAGCAAGGTTTGCAACTCTTCTGGTCCTATTCCCCAGTCGTGACCGTGTAACAGATGCCATGCTCAAATGCTGGCAGAGAAGTTGGCAATGGTTGAACTCAAATATGCCCCAATGCAGCTGGAGAGGAAGAAAAATAATAGAGGGCGTGAAATTGGGCAGCACTGAGCCTCTGGGATGTCATGTAAATCGCAGTAGACATGGAATACTAGAAGGCCATTTTCATACAGCTCTTTGGTGCTGTCTGCCCACAATGCTTCCAGCACATCTGATATGCACTCTACTGCCATTTCCAATAATCCATTTTCTGTGGCTGAGATGGTGCGTTTAGATGGGGTAGCTGGGCACCATAGTTGTAATCTGTCTTTGGCAAGGCAATGGGGTCATAGTGAGGATAAGCAAGGGCATAAGTCAGATAGATATGGGCATGGATGGGAGATTGATGGGTCTGGGCCATTGGCAGAGCCATGGGTGGGTGTGATGGGGGCATTGAAATGCACAGTTGGTGAGTTAGCAGTTGTGGAGGGTTTGAAAGATGAGTTCTTCATCTCGCCATTCATCTGCTCTGGCCTGTTCTATAGCTTCTTGCTGGGCCCATATTCGGTCAATGGGTGGAGCTGAAGCTTTGGAGTAGCAGCCTACACAATGGGCACGGAGTTCTCAAGCTGAGAGGGGTAGGGTGGCTTCAATAAGGTACTCGCTAAGGTTGTGAGGGAGTGAGATGTTTGGAAGTTCAAGGTGTGAGGGTCCCAGTTCGCCACAGGAGGGTTTATATTACGATTCTATTTCATTCAACTTTTATTTCGACTTTACAACAGTCACATGACTCCTAGATCACATGCTTATGACATTATGACACCAGTCACATGCCCAGTCATGTAATCTGCACAATATCTTATTGAAACCCTTAGGCTAGATGCCTACAAGAATACTAGATGGATTGCTAGTCAATCTCTATACTATTGAACTTAGTGCTTTTTCACATTTGTGGGAAGTACTTACTATTTATAGAAACCTAGAAGACATCAGAGGATCTTCAATAAGATCTCCTTTGAACCCTGAACATGCAGCAAATGCATATTTATGCCTCATGTGTGCAGCATGCTGCTGTTACAATTCTGGACAGGGATTATCTTGGTTATTGGAAGAACTGTTTCTGCACTATGTGTTGGCTATAGATGGGGAATGTATATGATGTCGATGAACTGGATTCCCCACTGGAAGAGGAACTGGCTTGGCCACAAGCTGATGAATGGGTGGAGTAGTGGGTTGAAAGTTGAGTGAAGAACCCCTTTATTTTTCTCTTTGATACCCAAAAGCTGAGTTTCCATTTTCCATCTCAGTATTGGGGACACTTTCGGTCATTGATCTACTTCAGATCTTCTATCAATGACCTCTCCATTGATTGTACCAATACTTCGGCTCTCCTGATGGAGGCCTCATGTTCTTATCTCTCATCCGGTGTGTCGGGCATCACCAGCCCCTTTTCATTTACCTTACATTCAGACTACCTCATTCTTTGCCTCATGTGAGGTGCACCATTTGCGGATCTCAATCTGCAGTGCCTCTTCCTTTCCACATATAGGATCTATACCTTAGGAGATCACTATAAATACAGTAGCCATCTGTACTTGTAACCTCAGCTAGATCTATGCAATCACAAGTGTGGTGTCTAGTTTCCTCAGTGTGAAAGAGTCACTGCAGCGAACCCTTAGGATTTCTATTAGTCTTCGCACTACTATTGAGTGTGCACTGCGATAAAGGATCAGAACTAGGTATCACGCTTGTCCATCATAACAGCTGCCACATCCATTTCACAGAAGCATTCAATGCTTCTATCCTCATTGTAGACACATGTTGAATATGCTTGAACCTCATGTATTTAATCTCCGCAGGTTTCTACTTCTGAACTTCTATTCTATACCTGCAGGAGTACAGTATGCTTTAATTTTCTTTTATATTTCATATTCAGGATCTAACCCTATTGGTGGATATAATCCACTTTATCTATGACTCACCTTGACTCTAGATGGGTACAGGGTATATGCATTGCCTTGCACTGGAGTGCATAGGTTCTATTAAGAAACCATTATGATTGGCTGCCACAAATGGTGCCACTTTCCTTTTATATATATTTTACTGAATATATCTTAGATTCATAGGAATACATGAATTCCTTAATACTTTAGAATATTCCTATTGGTTGTTCCTGTTATGGTAGAACCAAACATGTACATACAGTAGGATAGTATATAAAGAACCAGGATCGCAGAGCTGGCTTCCCAGTTCTGAAGTCTTGGAGATTTCCCTCTAAGAGTTCCCTCTAATAAGAGAGCTGAAACCCTAAAAACTGGGTCTTTCCTCTATATCTCTTTACTCTGATAGTAGTTGAGGCTCTGGTGGTTAGGCTAACAATACAACTCTTTTAGGTTGTTTCAGTTTGTCAGCTGGATTGTCTCTGCTGGGGACATAGCATGCCATAATGCTAGTGATGTGATGGGAAGACTGTTACAGAACAATGGATGTGTCCCCCTATGCCATATCCAGAGGTGCTAGATGCACTGTCTTTTTCTTTCTCTTTAGAACATTTTGCCAAGATGGAGACCGACTTCTCAAGCTCGTTAGCTTGGGGAGATTCCTTAGACCAGTGAAGTGCTTCTCCTCCTCTCCCTGACAACCAGGAGAACATTTCCCCAGGGAATGAGGAGTGGTTCACTTGGGATGCTCAGGAGTTGTATGAGTATGTGACCTGCCATGAGAACATGTTTCCTTTTTGGTTTGACTAACTCTTTTATTTATTTTCACTGATCATTTCCAGGATGTTCAATCTCTTCCACAGTTACCATTAGTTATCCAATCACCCATACCTGCTCCATACTGCGACTGCTGATCAGATATTACCCTTTCTTATTCTGAGAGATCTCACTTTCCCCTTTTTGATCCTTTAGGAGACTCCCATAACTATGGGAAGGTTCCCATGCACTGCCTTTCCTTTTCTTTATCTATGGGCAGTGCATGCCATCAATTGCAGTATTTATGACATGATCCCTTAGATGGGATCTTCCCCTTTTGGATGCTTTTCCATTCCTTGCCTCTCTTTTGGCAAGCAGTCTTTTTGAAAACCCAGAGGGGAATAGAATCCCATCTATTCCCACGTATGTATAAATAGCACCCATATAGCTCTATATTTTTTCCCAGTTAGATTCTATGCAATCCAATGTGGAGTTTAGCTGTATCTTCAAAGGTGGACAGTTTCCCCTTTGTCAAGAGAGTTCTAGTGAGGCACGGCCTCAACTTTTGCTTCATCATCTTCCATCTCATTACCCATGCTCGGGAGTCTATTCTTGCCCCTTGCATCTGCTATGGACCCAACCTCAGAATGACAGACCAGTGCCTTGCTAGGTGCTTAGGACTCCATGTCCTGCATTCCATATCAAAGACTCAAGGAAGCTGTGTATGCATTGGAAGACTCTATTGACTGCAGAATTATGGTGGTGCACTGTTCACCAACCTTTGATGACTCCAGTGTTGTCTCCAAAGATGAGAATGTGTTGGTTTTTTGCTTGTAATTGAAAGTCAAGAGTGTGGATAAGGAGCTCGAAGCCAATGGTGTTATGATTCTGGACAGGGACTATCTTGGTCATCGGAAGGACTGCTTTTGTTCAACATGTTGGTTATGGATGGGGAATGGATATGACGTCGATGAACTAGATCCTTCACCTGAGGAAGAACCAGCCTGGCCCCAGGCTAACGAATGGATGGAGTAGTGGGCTGAAAGTCAACCGATGGACCCCTTGTTTTCTTTCTTTGATACCCAAAAGCTGAGTTCTACTTTCCACCTCAGTATTGGGGATGCTTTAGGCCATTGATCTACTTTAGATCTTCTATCAATGACCTCTCTGTTGATATACCATTATCTCGGCTCTCCTGATGAAGGCCTCATTGTCTTATCTTCCACTTCTTCTATTCACTATGTTGGGTGTCATCACCCCTTTTCATTTACCCTATCTTCAGACTACCTCATTCCTTGCCTCATGTAAGGTGCAGCATTTGCAGATCTTGATCTGCAGTGCCTCTTCCTTTCCACATATAGGATCTATACCATAGGGGATCACTATAAATATGGTAGCCCTCTGTACTTGTAGACCTCAGCTAGATCTACGCAATCACAAGTGTGGTGTCTAGTTTCCTCAGTGTGAAAGAGTCACTGCAGCAAACCCTTAGGATTTCTATTAGTCTTCACACTACTATTGAGTGTGTGCTGCAATAAAGGATCAAGACTAGGTGTCATGCTTGTCCAGCATAACAAATGGCTTCTGCCCATTCAATGTCATGTTTGCCATGATGCTCTCACCATCTGGAGATGAGTCGCCAGGCATCCAGTGTTTTCCAATGACAATACCAATGCCAAAGCCAGAGCTGGCACCAGAGAATGTGTGTGGTTGAAAGCAAGTGGGCAGTGAGCTGATGGTTTGATACAGGGTGTTAGAGGTGATTTGAGCAAGCCATTAATGGAGGTCATGATCTATTCCTTTGTTGGGTCAATGGGGTACAAAGGGCTTGGCACTGCAGACGGCAATCATGCTTTCTAGGCCTATTAGGTAAGCTTAGCCTTGTGGGAGCACGGCAGACACATGTAGAAGTTTGCCATATAGCTCCTGTGTTTGTGTTAATGTGTGTCATTCTCCATTAAGCCAGGCTTATATGGTGTTGATATATTTTTCAGCTTTTGCTGGACTGAGGGTGATGGTTTGCTTTGCAAGGTTCCATAGAAATCTGATGTATATGGTTGTAGTGCTGAAGGGTTGGTCCTTGGAGGTTTCCCATGGGATTTCCAGTGTGTGGGAAAAATGGTCAATATCTGAGATGTTATAGGTAAAGAATGCTTTGTGGTCAGAGCATGGTGATGTCATGGCTAGGTCCTTCAGAGGGAAAGCACAGTCTTCACTAAATTCTGGAGAGGTGCCATCTTTGTGCATAGTGCCTGTGAAAAATATGTGGGAGCCAGAAAATTGTGGGCCATATTGATTGATGTCTTGATTCCAGGCCACTCGATGTTTGTTGTAAGTTTCGAAAGATGCTTGAGGTATTCGGAAAAATATATGGTCATCCACCCACTTGTCTAGTGGTCCAATCCCTTGGGAGCATAAAATTTTGGCTCCTGTATCTGCCCAGAAACCATAGATGCCACACGAAGGGGCTGCACCAAAGGTGATGCATGTGTCAATGCAATCATGGGTGTCTGATGTATACACCACATTGGCTGGCCATTGGGAAGGATGTAAGGGGATTGTTCAGTAGGCTTTGGCAACATCATGGGTTGCTGCTTCTGAGCCTGCCAGGAGGGATGCAATCAGTTGATATATTGTGGAGAATTTTCCCCAGGTGCATGGGAAGAAGTCTGTTGTGAGCAAGCTATTAATGGAGGCATTGGGGTAAGATGTTGAAGGAGATTCTGGAAATGAGAAGTTTTGTATTATGCAGAATTTTCCTGGGCAGTTTTGCTTTGGAATCATGGGAAGAGGTGATGACTAAAACAGTCCAATTTTACATTCTATGGTGTCAAGAGGGAATGGCCCAATGTATTGACCTTTACTTAGTTCTTTAGAAATGATTTTTTCAAAGGATGTACAGTAAATGGAAATGGAATTGTTATTGGGGGGTGATTGTACACAAAGAATCTGGAGAAAGCCTATAGTGAAACCAAAGCGCAGGCCTGCAGGAATTAAACCAAAATGACTAAGTAAGTTGGTGGTTCGGAGTGCTTGTTCCCATGTGTCCGGATGGTAGGGAGTTTGTGATCTCCATGTTCTGAGCTCGAGGGCATCAAGTGATGCCATGGGTGAGTGCTCCACAGCCAGAGCAGGCATGCATATGGTCATGTTTGTCAGTGCATCTGGATGGTGCCTCCAATACAGGCTTTGAGAGCTTTGTTGACCCATTGACAGAAAGTGGCATGTTTGCCATCCCAAGTGTGTGCTTCTGCACATCAAATGACTATGTGGCAGTGTCATCCAAGACAGACTGCACAGATTGGAAGTATTGCACTCATAGTGGAGATGGTATTTGAGGGGAGGCTGTTTAAGTCAGCCTGAAAGGACTTTGACTGCTTATACAGACCACCATCAGATGGTAGGTCATGGCCTAGTAGGGATAAGGGGCACTTAGAAGTGGTGAAGTTTTGGGCAGAGGGGACCATTTTAATATGTGGCAAGATTTGAGATAGTTCTGCTTGAGCTCTGACATTGAGCTAAAGTGATGAAAGGTGATAAGGTGCAGAGGGGGGAAGCTGTCCCATTGTGGAAATAAGGAAAAAGAACAGAGATGCCTGCATTTCGAGGAAGCCACATGGGACATGTGATCACTATATGCAGGTCTGGGATGGATGTTGGAAAGTAGGTGTGGAGGGGGGGGGGAGGATAGAGTGTGATTATGGCAAATGTTTTGATTTGTTTGGACATTTCGTGATCTTTGATATCTCTTAAGAAGGCATCTAAACACTCTTGATTAAGTGGAAGTAGGTTGAAGCATCCAGGTGAGTCTAGGTAACAGTACCAGGACTTTTGAACCTTGCTCTGATATATTAATAGAGCTTGTTTGCAAAATTTGCATGTGCCATGTTGCCATTTATGAGTTTCAAGCACAAGTCAGAAGTCTCATAGTTCAGTGATGCAGTGTTCTGGCCAATCTAGTTCTTCTATGGCTTATAGTATATGGAAGTTTACTTCACCAAATTCTTCCCAGGATAACTGTTCATCTTTTACTTTACAGTCTTTGGCCTTGACTGCAGAAGCAGATTGGAGAGTTGTATGTCCTTTGGCAGATTGGACTTATGTGTAGGAGTTATCATTGGCATTTAATGGGTTATCTTTATCCTCTTTGATGCCCCAATTGGTGAAGAAGTACAGGGCAATATAGTCTCCTTTGCATAGACATGTCAGGGTATGTGGGGGCAGGAGGAGGATGTCAGAAGATGGTAGTGTGCAGTTCACAGGAGGGATGAATTTCTTGCAATACTTTTTTCACTTGTCTTTCAGAGCTTGTTCACATTCTTCTTCTTCCTCATGACACATTCTCTTGGCGTTCACTAAAGCTACCTCTTCATCATGCTAGTGCTCTGCGGCTTCGTCTGCTTGGTGAAAGTCCTAGTCTTGGTGGGCGGCATCATTGTTGATGTGCCATAGTTGTGCAAGTGCTGCCACTGCCTATTTAGGGGTGTTCTCTTGGTTGGTGAAGACACTTCAGGCTTCTTCAAACTCCAGAAGGGCATAGTCTGGGCATTGTTGCTCATGTGGATTCACAGAAGGCATATCAGGGAAAGAAAGGGATTGAAAACTAGCATATTGCAAGTGTATGATAAAGCACGAAAGTGAGAAAGAGGCGCAGGTGCATGACTGCATATGCTAGTGGTTGGGAAGTATGATGCTACAGATGCACATTTATTCCCATGTGCTTCTTGTGGCTCCACACTCCTCTTTTTCCCATCTTTCTTGCCATGCTTTGTCATTTCTTGCTGCACTCATATTATTTTTCACTATGCTCATGTTATTTTTCACTGCACTTTTCATATTCTTTTTTCGCTGTGTTTATGTTACTTCTGCTGTGCAGGTTACAGCTCACTTTACCATGTCCCTATTGTATTAGTGCTCAGATGCCCTTTTTAAAAAATCACTGAGTTATATTTAACAAAATGATATAAACTTGGTCAACAAGCATATCCAAAACAAATCTAGACCTAAGCTAGGTACTGAGAGTGAAAAGAAGTCTGATTGGGAAGTGAATATGGCATTGCTCTGGGGCCATGGGAGATCCCCTACATGGAGGCCACAGTGACTGACTCATCACAAGGATGACAATCATGATGTACTTTATCATTGTATGTGATGCTGACCATGATAGGTGGAGGCATGAGTTCAGGGGTGGGAGCTACATCATTACAAGCAATAATGGCTGGAGTAGATAAATCACCAGACTCAGACTTTCCAAAGAGTGGGATGGTAGCCCTAGCATATGCTGAAAATATAAGCATCAATATACCCATAAGATAAGAACAACTACAAAATGCAACATACCATCCTTCTGTAATGACCAGACCACCACGCTCAGCCACTAAGCCAAAAGGCAGAGATACTAAATCAGTATCATTCAGTATTGCAAGTGGTATATGTAGTAGATACTGGATGTTAGAAATGCTAGAGTGGAGGGGGCTAGCAGAGTGGACACAAGTCCTACTATGTATTAGCTAGGATATATCTTAAATAAGTGAGTACTTACCTCAGATGCAGTCCATAGAAGGGAAAAGCAACTGAGGGAAAGATAAATCTGAAGTGAAAATCTCTAAAAAGGGGGCAGAGATGCAAATGTAAAAGATTCACTGAACTCTGCCAAGTGAATTCTATATATTTCAAAGAGATAAGGGACCTCTGATGTGGTCTGGACGAAGTTCAGGAACATCTTCAAAAATGGGGGTCAGTGTTCTAACTACATACCAGATACTCCTGGAATGACCCCCATGGGCATTGAAGATGCTCTCAGAGCAGAGGAGTTTGAATAGCAAGTTCAAGAAATTCTGACACTCCCACTCAAGCACAGTCATAGCCCCATAGCATGAACAAACTTCCAATGTTGTTCTTGAGGTAGAGCCTTCATCATAATGTCTGCAACTTGATCTCCAGTCAGAATATATTGAATAACCACCTTGCCCTTTCCTACAAGGTTATCTCAGATGAAATGGTATTTCTGTTGAATGTGTTTCATCTGCACTTGGAATTGTGGATCACAGGACAGAATGATGGTGGCCTGATTATCGCAAAGAAGTATGGTTGGTCCTTTTACTGCATGTCCAATCTCCTCAAAGAAACTTTGGAGTGATACCAGATATTGCCCAGCATTGCTTAATTCAATGTATTCTGACTCTGTAGTGGACAGGGCAACCATACTCTGCAATTTGCTTGATCAAGAAATGGTGCCCTGATTATTTAGGAACAGGTAACCAGAGACGGAATGTGAGTTATTGGGGTTTTGGGACCAACCGGCATCAAAATAACCATGAAAATCCATGTCCATCAAAATGTCCATCCTGTCATAATGTAGTTCCATATTGGAAGTGGCACAGACATAGTGGAGGACTCGTTTTGTGGCCTTCTAGTGGCATCCTTTTGGAGTGGAACTAAAGTGACTTAGGGTCCCTGTTATGATTCATCTCTGGGACATAGCTGAGTACTACAAGAACTACTCTTTTTCTTGAACACTTGTTCCTTCTCATTACTTACACCATTTCCTAGATGAGTCCATATACATTCCATGCGGATATGCTCTGTTTCTCTTGACTCATCTATTCTTTGTCATTCATGCTTACTTGACTTCCCTTTGTCATAGACACTCCCTTTGATCCGATTACTCACTGTATATTTGTCATGGATAAGTCATTCCATATCTCTTATCTTGGTTCAACCCTTGACTGTTATGATCTCTGACAGAGATTGTCTCGGTCACAGAAAAGACTGTTTTTGCACAACTTGCTGGCTTTGGATGGGGAACGGATATGATGTGGACGTATTGGATCCTCCTCCTGAGGATGAACCAGAGTGGCTGGTAGCGGATGAGTGGTGATGGAGTTATGGGTTGAAAGTCGTTTGATCGGACCCCTCTTTTCCCTTTTGATACCCAAAAGCTGAGTTCCTATTTCCGCCTCAGTATTGGGGACACTTTAGGTCGTTGATCTACTTCAGATCTTCTGTCAATGACCTCTCCGTTGATGTACCAATATTTCAGCTCTCCTCATGGAGGCTTCATTGCCCTATCTTCTATTCCCCTATCCCAATATGTCGGGCATCACCAGCCCCTTTTCATTTACCTTATCTTCAGACTACCTCATTCCTTGCCTCATGTGAGGTGTAGCATTTGTGGATCTTGATCTGCAGTGCCTCTTCCTTTCCATAATAGGGATCTATACCTTAGGAGATCACTATAAATACGGTAGCCATCTGTACTTGTAGCCTCAGCTAGATCTACACAATCACAAGTGTAGTGTCTAGTTTCCTCAGTGTGAAAGAGTCACTGCAGCGATTACCTTTGGATTTCTACTAGTCTTTGTGCTACTATCGAGTGCATGCTGCAATAAAGGATCAGACTAGGTGTCACACTTGTCCAGTGTAACATTGACCCTTCTGACTCATCCATTCCATTATTATCTCAGCTTATCTATTCTCCCTGACTTAGCCCCCGATCTTAGATCACCTTCCATTCTTCTGGCTAAGTCAGCACTTCTTTGATGTTCCATTATATTCTTGGACATTCTGATGACTCGTCACCATGACTTATCATCAGTCCCCTTTACCCTGTTCCCTTTCTTGTACTATACAGCCGCCTTCCCCTGATCACTATATATAGCAGCTTTCTCTATACCATAGTTCCCCATCTTAGACCTCCCTTCTCCCCCTCCATAATACCCTTGTATAATTCCCTATCATCTCTAGCCATGATCCCTTGACATCTCTGTATCCTCTACCTCTTTTGAATCTATCTTTACATCTCTCATCGTTGTCTGCTTGCCTCAGACATCCGACTGTCATTTCATCAATGAACTCTTTTCCTTCAGCAAGTATTTCCTAAACAACTTCATCCCTCGTCAACTTGCTGAAAGGCCACCATGACTATTGGTGATGTTTCTCTACCCTCTTCCCTCTTGTCACATCACCAATCCCTCGACTACTGATGGCTCTTCTTTGATACCAATCTTCCATCTTCAAGCCATCTCTCTGACAGGACTATAGCAGTTCCCCTCACCTAGTCGATTCCATGGCAATATCTATTGCTAATCCCTGACCTTTGGTGGTGTCCTCTTTAACAACTCGTCCATTACCATCCTTCCTCAATACCCGCCTCCTAGAACTTACCTTTGCCCTACCCTTCTTTTCTCATTCTAGTTTCCCCAAATAGGGACATAAGGGCTATGCTTGGACCTACCTGGTATAAGCATAACAGTCCCAATGGAGGATGCGAGGTCTGATCGGGTTCTGAGCATAAGGTACATTAGGGAACCAATCACTGTGAGATAAGAGACTTGTGTGCCATTTATAATCATCTCCAGAATGGTGGTGTCATTTTCTAAATTGGTAGTTGAGAGGAAAGTGGTTGGTGACATAGGAGTATGGGTAGGAGCAGAAGCAGACATGCTAGTGTGTTCAAGGATTGTTTGTGCATATCTGGATTGGGTGAGAGTGATGGTGCATTATTTGTGATCACATTTTATTTCTAATCCAAGCAAGTATTGCACCTGTCTGAGATCATGCATTTTGAATGTGGAGGAAAGCATTTCCTTTATGGAGTTCATGTACACTCTTGTTGAGGCTGCTAACAGTAGGTTATCAACATACATGACCAAGAAACTGTTAGAGTGTGGAGAACACACTGTATAAGTGCTGATCTCCCACAATTCAAGTCCAATATCAAAGACTGTGCATTATGGATAGAAATGGTACACATACCTTGAGTCCAATGTCAAAGACTGAAGAAACAGACATTGGACTCGAAGCTTCTACTCTAAGTCTGAGGAATAACAATATCAAATATCAACATATGTTATAAGCTGTACAATCACACAGATAGTGTGCAATCAGCACACTCAACAGAAACACACCTGTCCAGCCTTTCAGATAACATAAAGACATGTTTCCACATTTAGGCAGATAAAACTGAGATCTATGAGTTTTTTATCCAAAGTTTTATTCCATGTTCAACCAGCTTGCTTAAGTCCATAGAGGGAATGGCAGAGATGCCAACAATGTCTGGAGAAAATCAGAACACCAGGTGGAGGTTGAAGGTATAGCTTCTTGTCTAGCTCACCATTTAGGTATGCTATTGACATGTCCATTTGGTCCAGTTTCAGGTTGTATTTGGTGGCAATGGAGATGATGGCTCAGACTGAGTCCAGATTTGCAACCGGAGTGAAGACCTCCTGGTAATCAACTCCTTCCTTTTATATGAAGCCTTGAGCAACTATCTGCACTTTGTACCATTCAACATTTCTGTTTTGATCACATTTGATGCAGAATACTGGTTTCGATGTAATCGGAGTTACTGTATACTGGAGGGAATAGGAACTGTTTCATAAACATTGTTAGTCATCAGACTTATGAGCTCCTCCTCAATGGCCATTTTCCAAAGCTCTGCATCTGGACTATTATGCTGGACAAGTGTGACACCTAGTCTGATCCTTTATCGCAGTGTGCACTTGGTAGTGTTACGATTTCTTTCTTCTTTTCTTATAACCATTGTATCGACTTTAGCCTTTCATTTCTTCTTGAATAATCCCATTTGGGATAAGTCCAATTCGTCTTCAGGCTGAGTCATATCACTTTATTCACCCTTATTCATTCCTATCTAGTAATCGGCCCGATTACTCAGATACTCGTAGTCATCATGAGTCATCCCTCTTATCTTCTGACTCATCGATTATTCTTTGACGTTCTATCGTATTCTATATGACTCATCTACAGACAGCCTCTTTCCTCTTCAAGGCAGTATTCCCACACTGCCTCTCTTTCCTAGCCACTATATAAACCCACCTCGTCGCTGCTATGTACCTTAGTCTAGTTCTCCCTTACAATCACATCTCTTGTGTTTGCCCTCCTATCAGACTCCTGAGTGTTCTCTTCCACTCAGTCTCTCTGATCCAAGTCTTCGTCCTACTTCGAGTGGACGCTTCATCACTTTGAAACTCTTTGAGTATCCACTAGACGATACTCTGTGTTGAACCCTTGACCCTAAAAAGGGCTACACTTGGACCTACCCGGTTCAAGCGTAACAAAAGAACTAGACTCTCGAATTGCGGCTAGCTCTGCTCTAAGTCGCCCACCATTTCACTGCCCAGCTATCCCAGTTGGGGTCTTCGCCAAGATCCAGAAGAACCTGAACCAGAAACCTCTGAACCATCTGAAACTTCTGAGGAGGAACCCTCCGACCCTGACCTTCCTTTCCACGACGAACCAGCAGATCTCCCTGATATCATTGGACAATTATCATTGACACTCTACATCCCAAGGGTACCTACTCCTCCAAGTCCAACCCCCCAACCTCAAACAGGTCGAGTCTTCTTTCCACCTCTAGTACGCCCTATTCCTCCAACACCATGAGTTATGTCCTCCCATAAACCTACTGAACTATGTCTTGGTACTCCGGAAGATTTTGACGGCACCCCAACTAGAGCCTTACCATGGTTAAGAACAGTGCAACTCTACCTTGCCGTAAACGTCAACCTTTATAACACAGACACCAAGAAAATCGCCTATGCACTATCCTATATGAAGAAAGGAACAGCTCTCACGTGGGCTGCTATGTTCAGAGAGACCAAGCTAACTGGAGGGAACTTCACTCTGGGATCTTGGACAGACTTCGAAACCTCCTTTAAAGATACTTTTGACAACAAAGATATGAAAGGAGAAGCACTGGCCTGGCTGGCCAAAACCCGAATCTACGAAAACCGCTCTGGAGGGTATAACCCGACCCTCCAGAACTATATTGCCAACTTCAAGAATAAAGTTGCCATTGCTGGAGTAAGTAATGACGACGTCCTGATCAATTACTTTGCATCAGGAATCCCTGTCTCCTTGATGAGACGAGTTCACACCATGGAAACTGTACCAACTACTATCGACAGTTGGTACACCAAAGCCGCTCACTTCGCTACTGTCGAAGAAAGAGCCATAGAAATTGCCTCCAGGCATAAGAAAGGTAATACCACCTTCACCCCGATATTTACCCCTAGGACGACCAAAGATCCAAATGCAATGGACATCGATGTCATCACCCTGCCAAAGAAATTGACTGATGAAGAATGAGAGAAATGTAGAAAGGAGGGACGGTGCTTCAAATGTCGCCAAAAGGGACATATGATGAGGGACTGCAAGGTTAGGTTCAAAAGGAAACCGCCTATGGTACCACCCAAAGATATCAAAGTGGTCGAATCTGGGGTTGAAGAAATGGAAGAACAAGTAGTAGGAAAGGTGGCGATGGATTTTTAGAAAGGAGGACGAATGCCATGCACATACCTCCTCACTCTCGACCAAGTACTAGTACTAAGGCAATGAGAATCCCCATCCAACTTCTTCTCGCCTCAGACATGGTCAAAGTCGTCGCCACCTCTGCACTGGTCGATTCAGGAGCCCAAATCTCTTGTATAGACTGGAACTTTGTCAGAAAACATCATCTCCCCCATCACCGACTCTTGTCTCCTATTACCATACGAAACGCCGATGCCTCCCTGAACAAGGGAGGGTCAATCAATTTTACCACCACCCTCTTCATCAACGTTAACAGATTCCTTCGACGAACTACATTTCACATTATGAATTGTGGAAAAGAGAACGTCATACTAGGACTTCCATGGCTAACGGAAACCAATCCTACGATCAACTGGAAAGAAAGGACTCTCCAGGTGTCTCAGGAAACTGACCAATTAGCCGAGTTTGTAGCTCTTCACAAACAAACTAAACAAGCAAAAGAAGAGCTCTATATGAAACGAAAATACCAAGAATCATCTTTTGGACATGTCTCTGTGGACACTCTTGCCGATGAACATCTTTTCGCTTATCTAAACCGAACCGAAGATGACATTCTCTGTGCACAGATAGCCCTAGGAAGAGACATGTCACATCTAAGACCCCTTCGATCTCTATCTAGGACGATCCTAGCCAATCGACAATTCATCCCTAATCCCTCTTTAACTTGTGCTGCTTTGACCACTTCAACCCAATTAGCTATTGATAAGAAAAAGGAGGAAGTGACCCTACCTGAAGCATACTCAACCTATAAAGATATCTTTGCTGACGCAGATACCCCTCTTCCTCCTAGTAGAGACTGTGACCATGAAATCAACCTCACCAAAAATTTTGTCCCGAAGATTGGAAAGCTCTATCCTCTCTCTGCCAAAGAACAAAAGGCCCAAGAAGAATTCTTGGATGAGAACCTGAAAGCAGGAAAAATCCGCCCTTCTTCCTCCCCACAAGCAGCCCCATTCTTCTTTGTCAAAAAGAAGGATGGAAAACTACGACCCATCCAAGACTATAGATATCTTAATGATCACACCATTCGAGACGCTTACCCTCTACCTTTAATTTCCGATTTATTAGATAAACTCAAAGACGCCAAAATTTTCACCAAATTTGATGTCAGGTGGGGCTACAACAATATTCAGATAAAAGAAGGTCATCAATGGAAAGCTGTGTTCATTACTCATCGAGAGCTCTTCGAACCCATAGTTATGCCCTTTGGTCTGAAGAATGCACCCGCTACCTTTCAACGATTCATGAACAAGGAATTCTGGGATTTGATAGCTGCGGGAAAGATTGTCATCTATATGGATGACATCCTCATCTTCTCTCGTAATCAACAAGATCATGACAAAACAACACGACAAGTCCTTCAACGTATGCAAGAGTTAAATCTTTGCTTATGGTTGCAGAAATGTCTTTTTAACATCTCAGAAGTTGACTATCTAGGAATGATTGTCAAACCCGGATCTCTTGCCATGGACCCCATAAAACTTGATGGAATTGCCTCCTGGCCTACACCCAACAAAGTTAAAGATGTTCGATCATTCTTGGGGTTCACGAACTTTTATAGACGATTTATCCCTCACTACTCTGACGTAGCTCGTCCTCTTCTTAACCTTACAAAAAAGGATCAATGCTGGGAGTGGTCTCCCACATGCAATGAAGCATTCACAGGCCTTAAAGAACTCTTCTTGTCACAACCCATTCTACAATTCCCAGATTCCTCTGCCCCTTTTGCCATAGCCACGGATGCCTCCAAGTATGCCACTGGGGGTATTCTCCTCCAAACGGATTCCAATGGCGATTGGCATCCTTGCTCATATCTTTCTCAAACCTTTTCTCCCACAGAACGTAACTATGATATTTATGACCGAGAATTACTTGCAGTTATCTGTGCACTCAAAACATGGTGACATTATTTGCTTGGGTCTTCTTTCCCCATCCAAGTCTTCACCAATCACAAGAATCTTTTATATTTTAAACAACCCCAAAATCTCAATCGTCGACAGGCTCGTTGGCTTCTTGATCTCGCTGATTACGATCTCAAGATGATTCACGTCCCTGGCTCTCTTCTCTCAGGTCCTGATGCACTCTCATGCCGTCCTGACCGATGCCCTGATGATTCTTCCGACAACTCTTCTGTTACTCTCCTCCCCCCTTCTCTTTTTATCAATCTTATCGATACCGCGTTACGATCTAGCATTACTTCCCTATCCTCTTCTGATCCTTTAGTTCGCCGCACTGTCTCCAACCTCTCTGATTGCCCTCCTGCCCTCCGTACCCGCCTTTCCGATTGGAAATATGAGGACGACATCCTCACCTACTGCAACCATGTCTACATACCCCCGAC
>JBBPJU010000677.1:0-18867 GCA_038088875.1 Austroboletus festivus
TCTCCTCAGTTGACTCCCAAACTCGTTTCCTGATCGGCGACCAGTGAGTCATGGTTGGCAGTCTGAAAGGACTGTATGTCAGATCGTACTTTGGCCATTATTTAAGACAGAGGATCAGGGCGAGTTTCCTAACTCGAACGCGTGCGTACATGCATGTGCTTACGACGGCAGGATTGACGATCGCTACAAAGATGTCAGGATCTCGTCGTAGTGACCCTTCTCTTCTCCTTCATTCCTGACCAAGTAATCGCAGGTCCCCCTTTCAGCTGAAATTTGAACTCAGGTTCATCTCTCATTTAGTTCGTGATCCAATACACCCATAACCCGATTTCGGCGCAGGCTATCGGGAACCTAGAAGCCGGGGCAGAGACTTTAAACAATATGGAACTACTAGTAGACGATAGCACCAGCCTTCAAGCTAACGGACCGTTAGACGATAACTGTTTTTTGAGGTACCAACTCTCCAAGCACCTACATACTTTCTCTCTGATATATGATCCGGATAGTAACTAGCTATAGATGCATAAGTGAGTTTCTTCGTGTACATTAAATAGAGAATAAATAGTTAATACTAAAGGTATGACGTTCAATGCATCCTTCTCCTAAACATGACCTTTGCAGTCGGATTGGGTACTAGTATAGTTCCAAAACGAAGTGGTTTTGGTCGCGTTTCGTCTTCCAACTTAATGTCATATGTCATGACAATATGAGCCGCCATAGTTTTCATCATATTGGCAGCAAAAAAGCACCCTGGGCTGAGAAGGGAAAGCAGAAAGGCAATGACTGTCATTCAGCATCATCGGATTCCTACTCAGACAAAGAGCGTACCACGAGTGCCGACCAAGTGTCGGAAAATTTAAAGGGCTCAAAGGAATGAGCATTTTTGTAGATTGCTTCATCGTAGTGCACTGCACGAGCGGCAGCGATGATCGTAGTGACTTTGAGTACACACGTTCCGTCTGCGAATGTGTAATCTTTCAGCGCCTTGCGGATCATGCCCACTGGTTAGTTAAATGATTAACAGTTAACACGTCAAATCGATTAGTAGCAGGAGTGCTTACCGGCACCAGCACCCTCAAGGCGTTGGCACTCCTTAACGAAGCTGTCCACCTTTCGCATCTTACCTACTGCTGCTTTTGACCAATCCTCCTTTTCGACGATACCTTGCACTTCCTCGCGAAGAGGTTGAATATATTGAGGATAAGCGGCAAGGTAGAAGAGTACATGAGTGAAACTCTAACATGCCAAGTTATTTAATCAGCAGGTTAAACTGTGACATGATTGAAACATACAGCGGAAATAGTCTATACATAAAGTCAAGATGTTTGAGCGTTCGAGAATCCGAGGGCACAACTCGAGGGCTTACATGGATAGCACCGAAATTGACGGACAAAATAAAAGAGGTCAGGGACTCGACGGTCCACTCCTGGCCGCACCATTTAAGATCACAGAACTCCATCGTTGGACAGTCGTTCTCAGCAATCCAGTGCATTCCCAAGCTCTACCACATGCTCCGGATTGTTGAGAACTACTGTCCAACGATGGAGTTTTGCGATCTTAAATGGTGCTCTCTTGTGCTAAAATGCGAATGAGCATATATGAAAGTCATGAAGGAGCAAACCTGGAGTTTCGTATCCTTCTTATTAAGACATCCAGCGCATTTGTCAGGTGCTTCAAACCAGCCATCCACGAATCGACCTAGCTACTTGACCCAGCTGTAGGTATAGCATCAGGCTAGGAAATAATCCAAGGTTGAGCCAAATGCCAGGAAGAACAAAAATACAGAGACTATCTCATAATGCATAGCATGGTGATGCATAAAACATGGTAATGCATAAGGAAACCTGGGAACCAAGTTTGTGCCCACCAAATTATGCAAAAAAATTGATATTGCATAATGCATAGCCATGGAGAGTTATGCATTTTCATATATGGGCAAGTTGGAGGGGTTGACAAAGCACACAAGATTTACATCTAGTAAATTTTGAATCAGCAACAATCCAACCAAACATTATGCCTCAGGAGCTCCTCCAGAAGGCATCAAAGCCTCTCATAGGCCATAGACCATACAATCTGTGATGTGATCTACGGGTATAGATCAAAGGCACAAGGATCAACTTATGTTCAGCTATCACTCAGCAGTAGACAGGAGACTGATAGAAGTCCGGTGTGAATAGAAGTCTTGCTGTGGCCCTCACTTAGGGATAGCAGGGAACCAAATACCACATAGATTAAATGTAGATCTAGTTAAGGAACTACTGTACAAGGCAGTTGTATTTATAGGGGAAAGAGACACAGCCTGGATCATAAGAAGTGATCACAGGTGAAGGGGGAGACTGTCCATGGGCAAAGGGTTACAGAGATAAGCATAGGTGAGGGAAGTAGAGATCGCATCAGTGTAAGGATGCGATCATAAAGAAATAAGGGTCCAAAGATAAGGAGAAATGAGAAAGGGGAAAAGATCTTGTATGACTTGACTGGTCATGGATGTGTCACATCCATGTGGGATCTGTGGGCCACTCGGGCGGGGGTGAAGTCTCCTCTAAGGTGATGTGGGGGATGGGTACATCTGCCCATCCTAGAACAGGCACCCCATTGGGGATGTCGTCCCAGGTCGCTCCCTCCAGTTCTCCTCCCCAGAATTGATGTCGTCTGTCATTCATCCCTCCATAGGCGATGGTGGCGATGTTGGTGTTTAGCCATGGTCTATCCCCCTCTGAAGGGAAAGGGGTCGCCCTCTGTGGATAATTGACGTGGTGCGTGACACAATCAACAGATAAAAAAAGAACAGCCAACCTCAAGAACCTCTGCTATTATTCTTGACACCACATCCCATCACCTTACTTTTGTTAATTGGCTCCAAGTTGTTGCATATTTTGATGAGCATCTGCTGATCTCCCAGGAGGAAGTTGTGAATCACTTTGCAAACAAAAAGGATGATGCTCTAATTTTCACACAGTCCAGCTTATTGCATTATTTGTCCACAGTAGGCTGTGCTATGGACAAAAAGCAGCTTGAATCAAACCCAACTGCACTGTCATCAAAGCAAGTAAGGGTGGTCAAATGACCAGATGTTGAGGATGCCCTATACAAATAGATCAGACACATGGAGAAAAAGCATCAGAAAAATTACATGTGTCTATTTGAACTTATGTGAACTTATCCAAGCTTATTTGTCTCATTATGGCTCATCACTCAATGCTAAGCATGGACTGTCACACACCACATCGACTACCCGTGGAGGGCGACCCCTTTTCCTTCTGAAGGGGATAGACCATGGCTAAATGCCAACATAGCTACAATCGCTTATGGAGGGACAGACAATGGACAGCATTAGCTCTGAGGAGAACCTGAAGGAGCTACTTGGGACGACATTCCCAATGGAGTGCCAGTTCCCAGATGGGCTGACGTACCCATCCCCCATGTTGCCTTGGAGAAGACATCACCCCCACCTGAGTGGCCCATGGATCCCACATGGATGTGATGCATCCATGACCAGTTGGAGTCATATGTATGATAGAAGGTCATTTCCCTTATCTTTCATTTCATCTTTGAACCATAGTTTCTTTCTGATTGCACTCTAACACTGATGCAATCCTTACTTCCTCCACCTATGCTTATCTCTGTAACCCTTCACCCATAGACAGTCCCTCCCTTCACCTGTGATCACTTCTTATAATCCAGGCAGTGCCTCCTTTTCCCCTATAAATATGACTGCCTTGTATAGTAGTTCACTAACTAGATCTATGTTTAATCTACATGGTATTTGGTTCTCTTGGTTCCCCCTTAAGTGAAGGTCACCGATCAAAGACTTCTACTCATCCCTGACTTCTATCAGTCTCCTGTCTACTGTTGAGTGACAGCTGAACAAAAGGGGATCTTGTGTCTTAGATCTATATTTGTAGATCGTATCACATGGACAGGATTGATGCAAGATGGGTTGATGATTAAATGCTGAAAGAAGTGGGGTTGAATCTGAGATGTGAGATGAAATAAACAAAAGAGGATGATGATGCAGAACATAGGATGTGGAGTCTGAGGTGGGTGATGATGATGCAATCTGCATGGGGAATGCAGGGTCCATATTGGATGCAGATAGGAAGAATAGCCTGCCAGGCAGCAAAGAACTCTGTCAATAATAATAGGTGCAGGGCTAGAACCTGTTACACTAGAATTCTTTCAAGAAATGGTAAGTTGTCCACCATTTCAAGATGCAGCTAACTCCATGTAAGGTTGCATAAAATTAAACTAAAAACTAACTAAGAATACACTGGTGCTTAAATACTAATGGGGAATGGTATGGGAAAATATATTGGGCTATCATCCCAATTGAGTATATTACCAGTCTAAAAGAAGACAGAAAAATGGAGAGTGTTTTTAAAGGAATAAAGTTCAAGGTACTGCTTGCACTGCCTATGGATAAAAGGAGAAGGGCAATGCAAGAAGATTTCCTATTAGTTCAGGTCTGAACCTTAATATAAGGTTTTGAAGTGTAATTCATAAAAAGAAATAGTAAACTCTGATTGCATAGATAAGAATGGAAAAAGGAGATAAGGCTCATCTCCAGGCATATGCTGTGTGGAGTAGGTAGGTGAGGATGCCACTAGTAGAGTCTGAAGTAGTCTATTGATCAGAGTGAAACAAGCAAAGAGGAAAGGAAAGAAAGAACAAAGAAAAAGGGGACAGCTTCTAGAAGAAAGAAAATGAGCTTCCTTTCTACTCCATGAAGTCCATTAAGTCCCTTCTGTCCCAGTCATACCATGGCTTGTTCTTCCAGTTGGGTGGGATGTTCTCCATTGGAACCTTAATGCCCCAAGTGTCTGCATTGCCATTTCACTCTTCTGTAAACTGAGATTCCACCTCCATGCCTTCTTCCCTGAAGTGTGAGGAAAAAGATGGGGTGTCCAGGGGTTCTGGGTAGGGTGTAGGCAGTCTCCTCCATCATTCCATATTAGATGAATATAAGTAAAGACTGGGGAGATAGGAGAAGCAGGCAGTATTGGGATGCTTGAAAGTCACTCAATAGCAAAAACACAGTGTAACCATCAGAAACAAAAGTGTAATATAATTGTAAATATAGCTGTAAATACAGCATAATTGCAATTAAATAATGATATGAAAAGGAAAAGCACTTATTATTGTTGACAAACTGACTGTTGAAAAACAGTGAAGGTAAGAAAAAATGTATACCATCAATGAAAGTTTAAAAGATCCTCAAAATCAGTGCCTTCATCTTTTGAATCTGACACCAGTGCAGAAGCTGTCTTTATACTGTATATTTCATGGCTTCTCTAAGAGCAAGTTTAAAATCTTTACTGGAAAGTTTCTTGAGAGGATGCGGATAATGCTGGATTTGACCTTCTTAGATGGCTTCTATTATGCTGGACAAGCATGACAACTAGTCTGGTCCTTTATCACTTTAGTGTGCACTCAATAGTGTCATGCACCATATAGACTACCCACAGAGGGCCACACCTTTTCCCTCAGAAGGAGACAGGCCTTGGCTCAATGCCAACATTGCAACCATCATATACAGAGGAACAGAGGACGGACAACATCAATTCTGGCAGGGAGAGCCAGAGGGAGCTACCTGGGACGCTGACCCCACCATCAACCTCGTCCCTGGATGGGTAGACATGCCCATTCCCCATGTACCTCTGGAGGAGACCATGCCCCTGCCTGAGTGGCCCACCAATGCCGCATGAATGTGATGCACCTATGGCTAGATCAGTCTGATTGTATGTAGAGGGTTCCCTTATCTATTTTCTTATCTCTCGGACTAGTTCCCATTCCATCGCACCCTTACACTGGTGTGACATGACCTTCCTCCACCTACGCTTATTCTTGTAACCCTTGATCCTACAGACAGTTTCCCCCTTCACCTGTGATCACATATTATGATCCAGACAGTGCCCCCTTTTCCCTATAAATACAACTGCCCATGCACAGTAATCCCTTAACTAGATCTATGTTTAATCTACATGGTATTTGGTTCGACTGCTATCCCTGAGTGAGGGCCACAGCAAGACTTCTATAACATCCCAGACTTCTATCAGTCTTCTGTCTACTGTTGAGTGACAGCTGAACAATCAGATGGATCCTTGTGTCTTAGATCTATACCTGTAGATTGCATCACAAATAGTAGCATGAAGACTATTAAAAATCCTAGTAGATCACTACAGTGACTTTTTTATACTGAGAAAAACTAGACACTATACTTGTGATTGTATTATGCTTGAACTGGATAGGTCCAAGTGTAGCCCTTAGGGTCAAGGGTTTGGTACGGAGTATCATCTAGTGAATACTCGAAGTGTTCAAGATAGGTAGTGTCCACTCTGAGTAGGACAAAGACTAGAGTCAGGGAGACAGAGTGGAAGAGAACACTCTGGAGTCTGACAGGGGAATAGTCACAAAGGATGTGAATGTATAAGGGAGAACTAGACTAAGGTACATGGCAGTGAAGAGATGGGTTTATATAGTGAAGAGGAATGAGAGGCAGTGTGGGAATACTGCCTTGAAGAGGAACGAAGCTGTCCGTAGATGAGTCATATGGAATGCGATGGAACATCAAGGAATAATCGATAAGTCAGAAGATAAGAGAATGACTCATGATGACAGATGACTACTGAATAATCGGGCCGATTACTAGATATAAATGAATAAGCATGAATAAGAGAATATGACTCAGCCTGAAGACGAATTGGACTTATCCCAAGTGGGATTATCTAAGAGAAAATGAAAGACTAGAGTCAGTACAACGGTTATGTGTCAAGAAAGAAATTGTAACATTACCCCCTTTGTATACTTGAAGCTACTGTGAGAGACATCTTAGATGAGCCAGCGCACAGCAGCCAGTTTAGTCTCATCCTAAATGTCACAGACATCTCCAGTCATGTTAGACTTGGCAACTGGGTCATACATGTCTATGAGAGAACCTTCTGACTGAGGGCTTGGAGAATGAGGACAAGGGGGAGATCTTCTAGGATGGCCATGCCCCATACTTTGGTGTGGAAATGGGATTCCAGGTGGGGGTGGAATAGGTAAAGCAAAGCAGGTGGTAGCACAATGAGATGCAGAGGATGCAGATGATGACGAAGATGATTGCGAAGGAGTACGATGGTGGAGTGGACAGGAATGCTGGGTATGGCCGAGTTGCCATTTAAGGCAGTGTGCACATTGATAAAAGATACAATCTACCTGAATATGTCCTAGACGATGACAAGAAAAGCAAGCTTCATGATAGCGAGGATGACGAGGCGACAGGGGAAGGGTGCTGTCACCTCCTGACCACCAGGCTTCTACTCAATCCATAAAAGCTTGTTCTTCCAGAGTAAGAGGTGATGACGAAGCTGAGGGGGTGGTAGTAGCAAGATAGTTTGCGTGCTGTTTTCCTCTTTCTCTAGCTACCTCTTCAATTCATTCTAGTAAATGAGTCATGTCTAGTTGGTGTATAGCATCTTCGATAAGGCGCTGAATATCCATTTCTATCTGTCATAATCTAGAAGTAAAGACTTCCATGTGAGCATTGGAAGTCATGACATGACTCATTGTTTCAAGGGTTCCACATCCCAAGTGGGCCATGAATAGATTATGAAGTGCTGAATGGGGGTGGAGGATATCGTTAATGGCAAGAGTGTGTCCGGGGTGGTGAAGGATCTCAGTATAAGTGTGTTCTCTTCGAGCGGTATCAAGGAGAGTCTCAGTCATGGGTTCTGCATGCATGGGAGGGTAGGGCACGCCAGGAGGAATTATGGTGGTAGAAATTTCTGTAGCAGTGGTAGCAATGGCATTGAGGGTGACCAGGGGGGTAACAGGGTGAGTAGGAGTCAAAGCAGGGGTGTCAATGAAAGAGGAAACAGAAGTAATGGAAGACATTTTGAAACTGAGAAGGTCTGAAGGATGGTAGCATCAATGGAGGTAGAAGCTAAAGAGACAAAAGAGAAGGGTGACGGCTTTTATATTCCTTTAGGATGGACTTTGCATTTTTCATATCCCGCTCTAAGACCCATGAATCTTCTTCGGCGGAGTATCCTTTCCATTGGATCAAATAGAAGCGGTTTGACGGAGTTCCGTGATGGCGCACTATCTTCTTGATTTCATATTCTTCTTCACCTTCTACTAATTCCAGAGGTGGTCTAGGGAAGTTCTTTCCATAAATGTCATTCTCATGATAAGGGGTAAGGAGAGAGGCGTGGAAGACAGGGTGAATCTTCCAGGTATTGGGGAGTCATAAGTGATAAGAGATAGAAGATAACACCTGAACAATGGTAAAGGGTCCTTCTCTCTTGGGTGCAAACTTTGGGTTATCTATATTCCGTTTCAGATTTTGTGCTTCCAACCAAACTTTATCTCCTTTAGCAAATGGCGTAAAAGTCTTCTTCGAACATGTGGCCATCAGCTGCCTAGCTAGTTCATGAGCTGCTAGCACCTCTTCCCGAGCTGCCAGGAGTCTTTTGATTCGTTCTTCTACAGCAGGGATGTTACTGCTCGGGAATACGGTTGGAAGGGCTAGAGGTTTATAGCCCATCATTAAATAGAATGGGGATTTTCCTGTAACTGAATGAGGGCGACGGTTGTGAGTAAATTCTGTGGTAGAGATATGTTTGGTCCAATCAGAGGGATGATTATCACAAACAATACGAAGGTAGGTTTCTATTTCTTGGTTCACCCTTTCAGTTTCTCCATCTGTTTGAGGGTGGTAAGTAGTAGACAGAGCGAGATCATACTTTAGCAGTTTTCCTAGTTCTTTAGCAAAGGAGGACGCAAACTATGGTTCTCTATCAGAGATGATTTTACCGTATAATCCAAACCGTTTATAAACTTTATGAAAGAAAAGGGTTGCTATTCCTTCTGTGGTGACAGTTTTCTTTGTTGGGCAGAGGATTACCCCCTTTGTAAGCCCATGGTCAACCATGATCAAGAGGGAATCAAAGCCATCAGAGGGAGGAAGATTGGTAATGAGATCACAGGAAATCTGTTGGAAGGGATGAGTACAGGACGATTTAATGGGTAAGAGAGGTGGGGAAGTGGGATGAGTATTAGATTTGTTCGCTTGGCAAGTGGCGCAACCAGCAACATATTGGCAAACAAAGGAAGCTAATCCAGGCCACCAAAAATCAGCAGAGACTAATTGACAGGTTTTAAGGAAACCAGGGTGACCTGAGGAGGGATGGTCATGACAGTGCAAAACAATGTCATGACGGAGTGAAGGAGGTATGTAGATACGGTTTTGATAGGTAAGAATGTTGTCTTCGTATTTCCAGACTGAGAGGCAGTTACGAAGGGTAGGAGAGGAGTTGGAAAGGTTAGAAATGGTTCGTTGAACCAAAGGGTCAGTAGCAGATAAGGACGTGATGCTGGATCGTAAGGCTGTATCAATGAGGTTAATAAAAAGGGAAGGAGGAAGAAGAGTAACTGAAGAGTTGTCAGAAGAGCTGTCAGGACAACAATCCGGGCAACAGAAGAGTGCATCAGGACCAGAGAGAAGAGAACCAGGGACATGGATCATTTTGAGATCATAGTCCGCAAGGTTGAGAAGCCAACGGGCTTGTCGGCAATTGAGATTTTGAGGTTGCTTGAAATACAATAAATTCTTGTGGTCAGTAAACACTTGAACAGGGACAGAAGAGCCAAGGAGATAATGTCACCATGCTTTGAGAGCACGAATTATTGCAAGAAGTTTGTGGTCATAAATATCATAATTGTGCTCTGTGGGAGAAAAGGTTTGAGAAAGATATGAACAAGGGTGCCAGTCACCATTGGAATCTGTTTGAAGGAGAATCCCTCCAGTGGCATACTTTGAGGCGTCCGTAGCTATAGTGAAAGGGGCAGAAGAATTTGGGAATTGCAGAATGGGTTGTGATAAGAAGAGTTTCTTAAGATCTGTAAATGCGTCGTTACATGCAGGAGACCACTCCCATTGTTGATCCTTTTTTGTGAGATCTAGAAGAGGGCGAGCTATTTCGGAATAGTGGAGAACAAATCTCCTGTAAAAGTTTGTGAAGCCTAGGAAGGATCGAATGTCTTTGACTTTGGTAGGTATTGGCCAAGAGGCGATCCCATCAAGTTTGACAGGGTCCATTGCTAGAGAACCTGGTTTGACAATCATTCCTAAATAATCGACTTCTGAGACATTAAAGAGACATTTTTGTAGTCATAGGTGGAGGTTCAGTTCCCTCATCCATTGCAGGACTTGTCGTGTTGTTTCATCATGATCTTGTTGATTACGAGAAAAGATGAGAATGTTGTCCATGTAAATGATGATCTTTCCTGCAGTGATAAGTTCTCTGAATTCCTTGTTCATAAATTGTTGGAAGGTAGCAGGGGCATTCTTTGGTCCAAAGGGCATTGCGACAGGTTCAAAGAGCCCTCAATGAGTAATGAAAGCTGCCTTCCATTGATGACCTTCTTTTATTCGGATATTATTGTAACCCCATCTGACATCGAATTTAGTAAAGATCTTGGCATCTTTAAGCTTTTCCAATAAATCTGAAATTAAGGGTAAAGGATAGGCATCTCAGATAGTATGGTTGTTGAGATACCTATAGTCTTGAACAGGTCGTAACTTCCCGTCTTTCTTTTTAACAAAGAAGAATGGAGCTGCTTGTGGGGAGGAGGATGGACGGATTTTTCCAGATTTTAGATTTTCATCTAAGAATTCGTCCTGAGCTTTCTGTTCTTCAGTCGTAAGGGGATAGAGTTTCCCAATCTTGGGAACGAAGCCTTTAGCTAGATTAATCTCATGGTCACAATCTTTACTAGGAGGAAGAGGGGTATCTTCATCAGCAAAGATATCTTTGTAGGTAGAGTATGCTTCTGGTAATGTCACCTCCTTCTTTTTGTTATCGATGGCTAACTGAGTAGAGGTGGTTAAGGCTGCACAGGTTAAAGAGGGGTTAGGAATGAATCGTTGGTTGGCTAAGATAGTTCTGGACAAAGATCAAAGGGGTTTTAGATGTGACATTTCTCTTTCTAGAGCTATTTGTGCACAGAGGACATCATCCTCGGTTTGATCTAGGTAGGCGAAAAGATGTTCATCGGCTAGAGCATCCACAGAAACATATTTTGGAGGTGGTTCTCGATATCTTTGTTTCTCATAGAGCTTTTCTTTCTCCTGTTTAGCTTTTTCGTGAAAGGCTGTGAACTCAGCTGATTGATTGGTTTCCTGGGCTATCTGGAGAGTCCTTTCTTTTCAGTTGATTGTGGGGTTGGTTTCCATTAGCCAAGGAAGTCCAAGTATGGCATTTTCTTTTCCACAGTTCATGATGTGGAAGGTAGTTTGTTGAAATAGTCCATTGACATTAACAAAGAGAGTTGTGGTAAAATTAATTGACCCTCCTTTGTTTAAGGAGGCATTGGCATTTTGTACAGTGATAGGAGAGGAAAGTCGGTGACGAGGCAGATGATGTTTCCTGATGAAGTTCCAGTCTCTACAGGAGATTTGGGCTCCTGAATCGACTAAAGTGGAGGTGGCGATGACTTTAACCATGTCTGATGCAAGAAGGAGTTGGATGGGAATTTGCATTGCTTTAATACTAGTACATGGTTGAGATGAAGGAGGTACATGCGTGGCTTTCATCCTCCTGTTTAAAAATCCATCACCACCTTTCCTACAACTTGTTCTTCCTCTTCTTCTACTCCAGATTCGACGACTTTGATGTCTTTAGGTGGTACTGTGGGCAGTTTCCTTTTAAACTTAACCCTACAGTCTTTTGTCATATGTCCTTTCTGATGACATTTGAAGCATCGCCCTTCCTTCCTACATTTTTCTCGTTCTTCATCAGTCAATTTCTTCAGCAGGGCGATAATGTCAACGTCCATGGCGTTGGGATCTTTGGTGGTTCGAGGAGTAAAGGTTGAGGTGAAGGTAGTATTACCTTTCCTGTGCCTAGAGGCGATTTCGAGTGCCCTTTCTTCGACAGTAGCAAAGTGAGTGGCCTTGGTGTACCAACTGTCAATGGTAGTTGGTACGGTTTCCATGGTATGAATGCGTCTCATCAAAGAGACAGGGATTCCTGATGCAAAGTAGTTAATCAGGACGTCGTCGTTACCTACTCCAGCAATGGTGACTTTGTTTTTAAAGTTGGCGATATAGTTTTGGAGAGTTGGGTTATATCCTCCTGAGCAGTTTTTGTAGATCCTGATTTTGGCCAGCCATGCTAATGCTTTGCCTTTTGCGTCCTTGTTATCAAACGTATCTTTGAAGGTGGTCTCGAAGTCTGTCCAGGATCCAAGAGTAAAGTTTCCTCCAGTTAGCTTGGTCTCTCTGAATGTAGCAGCCCAGGTAAGAGCTGTTCCTTTCTTCATGTAGGATAATGCATAAGTGATTTTCTTAGTGTCTGTGTTATAAAGGTCAACATTAATGGCCAAGTAAAGCTGTACTGTCCTTAACCATAGTAGAGCTTTAGTTGAAGTGCCATCAAAGTCTTCCGGAGTTCCAAGACATAATTCAGTTGGTTTCTGAGAGGACATGGTGTTTGGTGAAGAAGGGATAGGGTGTACTAGAGGTGGGAAGAAGACTCGACCTGTCTGCGGTTGGGAGGTTGGACTAGGAGGAGTTGGTACTCTTGGGATGACAAGTGTCGATGATAATTGTCCAGTGAGATCAGGGAGATCTGCTGGCTCATCATGAATAGGGAGATCAGGGTCAGAGGGTTCTTCCTCGGAAGTTTCAGAGGGTTCAGAGGTTTCTGGTTTGGGTTCTTCTGGGTCTTGGCGAAGATGCCAACTGAGATGTCTGGGGAGTGAAATGGTGGGCGACCTAGAGCAAAGCTAGTCGCAATATGAGAGTCTAGTTCTTTTGTTACACTTGAACCAGGTAGGTCCAAGTGTAGCCCTTAGGGTCAAGGGTTTGGTACGGAGTATCGTCTAGTGAATACTCGAAGTGTTCAAGATAGGTAGCATCCACTCTGAGTAGGACGAAGACTAGAGTCAGGGAGACAGAGTGGAAGAGAACACTCTGGAGTCTGACAGGGGAACAGTCACAAAGGATGTGAATGTATAAGGGAGAACTAGACTAAGGTACATGGCAGTGAAGAGACGGGTTTATATAGTGAAGAGGAATGAGAGGCAGTGTGGGAATACTGCCTTGAAGAGGAATGAAGCTGTCCGTAGATGAGTTATATGGAATGCGACGGAACATCAAGGAATAATCGATAAGTCAGAAGATAAGAGAATGACTCATGATGACAGATGACTACTGAGTAATCGGGCCGATTACTAGATATAAATGAATAAGCATGAATAAGAGAATATGACTCAGCCTGAAGACGAATTGGACTTATCCCAAGTGGGATTATCCAAGAGGAAATGAAAGACTAGAGTCGGTACAATGGTTATGTGTCAAGAAAGAAATTGTAACAGATTGCATAGATCTAGTTGAGGCTCCAAGTACAATTGGCTATAGTATTTATAGTATTTCCCAAGTGGATTACCTAGAAAAAGAAAAAGAAGACACTGCAGAATCAAGATCTTAAAGTGTAGTACTTACTATAAGGTAAAGAAAGGAAATAGTCTGATGAGATGGTAAATGAAAAGGAGCTGATGATATCCATCACTATGGGTTGATAGAATGGAAAAAATAAACATAAGGCCTTCATTAGAAGAGCTGAAGTAATAATATATCAATAATGGAAGATTATTGATAAAAGATCAGAAGATATATAAGCAATCTTGCCTTCATCTGGCCAAACATCCAGTACCTCCAGAAAGGTCCCCCTTTGGCCAATACTGGCCAGGCACCTTTCCAGTACTTTAGAGTAACAGCTGGGCACTCTGGAGCATTGGTACCTGTTCTCAATCAGAGATCTGTATTATATTCTCACTCAGAAAGAACTGCCACTATGAGACATATTGGCTATGGATGGGGTACAAATTTGATATATTGGATCCTTCTTCTGAGGGAGAGAAACTTAAGTGGCCTGCAGCTGATAAGTAAAACTGATATGGGTGAAAAGTTGTTGACTATTTCCTTTTCTTCTCCTTTTTAATGCTTAAAAGCTAAGTTCTCATTTCTGCCTTAGTATTGGGGATGCTTTAGATCCTATCTGAATTGCAATAGTTAATGTTAGCTAGAAAGCCAATGTTGCTTCTTGATAGATCATATGATTCCAGCTTGATCCAGGTGGTGTCTGCTGCCCAGAAGCCACCAAATTATACTGCCATGTACCCACCTCCCCCTATATATATTCCATGACTTACAATTTCTCACCAAACTTGAACAAGTCAACTAGATTGTGATTATCAGGTAGATTATGCTGCTCCAACCCTTATAGCAATGTTTCTACTGGCCCAGTGGCAAGGGAAAGGGGAAAGCAAAAGAAAGTGCTCACTCAGATAGCTTCAGTGCTCAGATAATGTAGACTATTTCAGAAACTGATCTGCTTGTCTTGCTCCTCATTTCAAGGAAGTTTGAAGCTGGTGATAACAGATTCAAAGATGTTATATACAATGAGGTCACAAATAAAATCGATACTATATTCCCTGGACAATGGGTGCCAAAGATGGGGAAAATGTGTAAAATGAAATTGGATATAGTAAGTATTCTTGGGCTGTCTATATGATATGTGTCCTGATGCATTAATGAAGCTTAAAACTAAATGGACATTGGTCAGTTCAATCAGAAACACATCAAGCCTCAACTACAGTGATCAGAATGGGATGGTTATGAATGAATGAGATTGAGAAAGTTGGGATGAGTTTTGCAAGGTACATATGGTGTACTTTTCTGCCTTTTTTGATCTAATTCTGGTATCTTTAGATGTATATAGGTACTGCAAAGTATGAAAATAATCTGTGGTAATATTGGGATAATATCACAAAGCTAATACCCTCAACTGCAAAAGGAAGGTATATATTTCATCTATCCAAGTCCAGATTGAAATGTCCCAAATCAAGTAATGCCCTGGCACCTCTCTCAGCTAGTATGGGACCTCTGCTGAACTCTGATCTATATTAAAGTGCCATCTTCAATGTTGACAATCCCAATACCATCATACCCTTAACACCATCCTTCTATCTAATATGATCCAGACCTCTAAAATCAACCATTTCTATGGCATCCACTTCAATGATGAGTGCCAGTTAAAAATAAAAGTCTTCTAGTATTGTCAGTTCCAACCTTGAGTCAGATGGGGCCCCAAAAAATATTCATACCCACCATTCACAACTGCACAAGTGAAGAAAGGACCAATTACTCACCTCTAATGCATCTCTAACTTACTCATTATGATTGCTTCAGAGGCATTCAAGCCTGTTACCTGGAAATCACTAGGACTTGTGAGTAACATTATAGCTGCTGATGCCTACATTACACAAGCAGCTGAAGTGCTCACTTTAATGCCAGGTCTCACACTGGATGAGGCTAATACTCTCACTGACTACATGAGTAACATGAGGAATAAATCTCATGTTATATTTTTCTGAAATTTAATGCAGAGATGCATCTTGGGTGGGTGAGGAACATGCTTACTAAGATTCAAGCAAAGAGGGATAGTGAAATTGTCATATTCTGGATTCCTACTTAGCCCAGCTTTAACTCTCTGGATCAACTCTGGTCCATTTCTTCCACTCTTTCTACTCTGTTCTATTTCTACTCTGTTCTATACTACTCTGTTGTTACTTCACTTTGTATTATGATGGCACTTTTCCAAGCCTTCTCTTTCCTATTTAAGAAGCTTATGACATCAATCACATGCATGGTCATGTGATCTTTATGACTATTTAACTTTAAGTCTTACCTTAAGCACTATGGATTGCTAGTCAATCCTTAATACTCAAGACTTAGCATTTTTTCTGCTATCATGGGAAATACTTACCATATATATTCATAGAAGGGGGATCCCTCTATTGATCCCACATTATGCAAAGTCACAACATGTGTTGACCACATGTTCACCTCACCTATGCCTCATGTGTGCAGCATGCTGCCACATCCATTTCACAGAAGCATTGATTGCTTCTTACCTCATTGAAGATGCATGTTGAACATGCAGTAACCTCAAGTATTTAATTACCACAGGCTTCTCTTCTAGAAGTTCTTATCTATACCTGCTGGTAAACATATGCTTTTAATTTCCTTTTATATTTCATATTCAGGATCTAACCCTATTGGTGGATATGATCCTCTTATCTATGACTCACCTTGACTCTAGATGGGTACAGGGTATATGCATTGCCATGCACTGGTTTGCACTGGCTCCATTTGATATTTATTATCAAACCCTTATGATTGGCTACCACAAGTGGTGCCACTTTCATTTCTCTTTATTATATTGATATATCTTAAGATTCATAGGAATACACAAATTCCTTAATACTTTAGAGTATTCCTATTGGTTGTTCTTGTTTAGGCTAGACCAAACATGTACATACAGTAGGATAGTATATAAAGGCCCAGGAGTGCTAGACTGGTTCTCCAATTTAGTGGTTTTTGGAGATTTCACCCTCTAAAGCACCCTAGCAAAGGCTAGCTGGACTATAACTCCCTGGCAAAGGCCTTGTATAAAGAAGTAAACTCCTACGGAGTCAAGAATGTCTCCTAGGTACCAAACATCTCAGCTTGTGCCTGAGCTACAGCCATTTAGGTTAGTTGTTAGCTGCCACAATGCCTTTGGGTTGTTTCACTTTGTTTCCTTTTATAGTACTATGTTGAATCCTTTCATTGTTACAATAATCTTCACCACATACAATGTTTTGCCACATATTACTGCCTTCTTTGACATTTTGCATCAGCCCTGTATTTGCCACATATTGCACTCTTTGCCTTCCCTGAATTCCTACTTAGTCATCTGCCTCTGCTGTAGTATAAAAACTCACCTCCTCTGTTTGTAGATACCTCAGTTTGAATATCAACTTAACTTTCACACACACTTTTTCCAAGACTGAACTTGATACCCTTTATCTGGTTCATCCTCCTTTTGACTTTGAGCCTTAATGGCTCTACTCTGACTATCTCCAACCCCTTTAGCCATATCTCCACCCCTCTGAAATTCAGAGTACCAGACTCTGTGTAAGGGCACACCACACAAGGTGAAGCAAAGCCCCGTTTGACCAACTCAACTTCAGGGTGTCCAGAGTTTCCTTCTGAGTGTATTGATATTAGTTTAATGGAAATGCAAGGCATCATTTAAGGTAGGAGTAGTCATATTATATAGTACTTCAAACAATATACTATAAAATATATTGTTGATAATCAATATACTAATTTAAAATGCTTTCTTGCCTTCTGACAGTAATCATACCACATTGCATTTGCAATTTATTTCCACTGTTTTTCCACCCTTTGATATTCAGGTTAATAGAGCCTTCAGCAAGCACTCCTATAAGATTGGAATTAATGTCCTCATCATCACCATCCTCATGTATGCATTCCAATCTAAGTGCTTCAAACTCCAGTATGAAAAATGTTATGATTTCTTTCTTAATATATCTTTTCTTTTGTACTTGACTTTAGCCTTTCTCTTCCACTTAGATAATCCTAAGGGATAAGTCCAATTCATCTTCTGGCTGAGTCATATTCTCTTATTCATGTTTATTCATTTCAGTTTAGTAATTAGGCCAATTATTCAATTATCATTTGTTATCTATGAGTTATTCTGTTTTACTCTGACTCATCAATTGTTCCTTGATGTTCTCTCATATTCTGTATGACTTATTAATTATTCCTTGACGTTCTCTCACATTTTATATGACTCATCTACAGACAGCCTTGTTTCTATTCAAGGCAGTATTGCACACACTGCCTCTCATTCCCATCCACTATATAAACCTGTTCTTTCACTGCCATATACCTTAGTCTAGTTCTTCCTTACAATCTCATCTCTTGTGCTTGCCCCTTGTCAGACTCCAGAGTGTTCTCTTCCACTCTGTCTCTCTAACCATAGTCTTTGTTCTACTTAAAAGAACTAGACTCTATGATTACAACTAGCTTTGCTCTGGGTTATCCACCATTTGTTACAAGTCACTGGGCTCACCCACCAACTCCCTTCCTCAAGAAGTTGGATTGCCTTCACCTCTTGGAGTTCTATCCTGTAGTGACAGACTGGCAACACCACCCCTTAATATGGGAGGAGAGGTATAGGGGACAGATGTATGACCACTTATGTCCTCATGACTACTACATCAACTAGGATGGAAATTCCAATGATTGGGGGACTTCTGATAACTCTGATCAGGGGAATCAGGAACCTATCAGAAGGGACCACAACTGGTATGAAGGGACCACAACTGGTATGAGTGGACCAGATAAGTGGAAGGAGATCTTGGAGATCTCCAGGAATGGAGCCAGAGGTGCAATCTGGGAGTCTGATCTCCTTTTTCTTTTGTTTCTTTATTTATTTTTTCTTCACCAGGAAGCTGCCCCTTTGGTCAGCTTAGTGGCACTGCATTTTCCCTTTTCCACACAGCATCCATCTGCAGTGGCCTTACCCCTCTCTTCTCCATTGGCTTTCTCCTATACAGTATATAGATAATACCTTTATTTAGCTTTCTCCCCATTGAATCCCAAAGAGAATCACTCCAGTGGATCACCTTAAATCCATTCCAACTCCTTCACAGATTTGGGGCATAGGCTTATTATATAAGGGCATTAGCTAATCATCCCCATTAGTATAAGTAGCCCACATTTGTACTAGCATACTTCAGCTAAATTCTACATGATCTTATATGGAGTATAGTGTTACGCTGGACAAGCGTAGCACCTAGTCTGATCCTTTATCGCAGCACACACTCGATAGTAGTGTGAAGACTAATAGAAATCCTAAGGAGTTCGCTGCAGTGACTCTTTCACACTGAGGAAACTAGACACTGCGCTTGTGATTGCGAAGATCTAGCTGAGGCTTACAAGAACAAGTGGCTACCGTATTTATA